>JARJLF010001918.1:0-56623 GCA_029378395.1 Mycena leptocephala
GCCTTGACATGGGCTAGATACTTATTTTTGTAGATATTGCAGCCCCGGCGGTCTTTCACAGGGGGCATGCAGCATGGCTTATTTCAACATAAGCCAGCTTTGCCTGTATGCGGCTTATTTGCCGCTTGTGCCTGGCTCATCGATGACGATAAGATCTGATGGCTTGGCCTGTGATAACTGCGGCTGATTAAAACCGAGCGGGCCGGAGCAGCCAAAAGCGGCCGAATTATACCACAGTGCACATTCCTGCGCTTTAACGGTTGCTCAGATCTCAAGGCAAGTCCATCTGTTTTTAATGCATCTCATTTCCACTCAACTAATGCTGGGCAGACTCCTTGTTTTCATCGCTGCACCATCCCAAACTCGGCTCAGGCAGGAACTTGTGCATAGGTGGGCATCCGGTCCTTCAAGTCATTGATGTCATTCCTTCAGGCCTCAAACAGTTTGTAAAATTCAGCTTGAAATGTCCCCGTGTGTAAACATTGAATTTGAGATGAGTTTTTTTTAGAAGACACATATTCAAAGTAGTATGCAACCATTTATTTGGTTCCTGTACTCGCTTGGACTCACTCTTTTCCTTCCAGATCCGAGTTCCTGCTTGCGTGATGGCGTGGCTTCACAGGTGTGGAGTGTCTCTGATCCTGCCCTCAATTCTATGAGCTCACGCTGCATCGTCATCTGACATACTATCCATTCATTCAATTGTGCTTCTCGGATTTATCTACAACCTCTTTGTGGTTTTACTATGGAGACATTTCGATCCATCAAAACCCACGGTTGCACTCGTGCAGCCATCAAATAATCTCACACTTGCATCTCAGGCCACTCGCCCGAGAACTCGTATCATTTTATATCTCCTTTCCACATTCACCTCTCTAAACCACACCTTCTACCCATTTCCCATGTATACCTTCACCTATCCCTTCTCATACTCCAGGGATCCAGAGATCCTTCGTTTATTTCAGACCCTTCCCGAGCTGCACTCCGGGGACATCTCCCTACCACACTGAATCTGAATGTATAGCGAAAATATTTATTTCACCAGAGACTACACCGGGGTAGTATCGGGTCGGTGGCGCATGGATGCACGTTTCCTGTCCCTGCGGGGACCACCAAGTGAAGTCTGGAGAAGGTCCCCGTTCAATTTGGGACCGAGCCACTGTAGAAATCAGTTCAATCTTTTCTTTTTTTTACTCTTCATGAACGGGTATAGGTACCGAGGGGCTTAAAAAACTCGCTACGTACATTACTCGCTATGGCGCAAAGTAACCGGAATTTCGCTTCCACAGGCAAATAACCAAACTATTGCTCACCAATTCCAACATATTCATCATCTACAATGAATTTAACATCAACCACAGAACTTAGACTTGAGGTGGAAGGTCTTGTACTCTGCGCAGTATTAAATTTGGGAAATAGTGATATTTACCAAATGGTGATTGTATTGATGGCATGTTTCGGGATATCAGAATCTCATAAATAGGGAAAGGCACTCTGTAACACGTCCACAACATCTCCGGGGTCAAAGGACTTCCTATGCGTTTCAATGAATAAATTACTGTACTATTAAAATCAATTCGTCAGTCACGCGTCACGGGGGTGCTTGACGTGACGAATTTTGGAACCTTATCACGCATCACGGAGGCTCTTGACAAATATACTTTTCGTCACGGTCGCAAAATTTCGGTTCAGGGTTGCTCTGAGCAAGTTTCCTTAGCTGTGGACACTCTCCCTAAAATTTTCTCGCCATATTCAAGGTTTCTTGTTTCATACCTCACAAAATATCGTGCTTCAGACCAAATTCGACCCAAGTTTAACGGTGAAAATAGATTTTTTCCTGTTCAACAACAGATTTGCTTGAAAAAAATTCTCAGATGATTCCTAAGTCATCCTAATGGGTATTCTACATGCCTTTCAACCCCTGGAATATTTCCAGTGGTTGACGAAATTTTGGGGGTTGTCGCGCAGCTGAGGACCCTTTGACGAATTGACGAAATGATATTTCGGGTCACGCGTCACACCCCTTGACGAATTGAATTTAATAGTACAGTAAGAGATACTGCCATCAGACCCTTAATCAAAATTTGATGTAAACTGCAACTTTAACAGGAAGAAAATCACAGTGGATGTTCTTTTCTGGCAGATATTGGCAGGGAGGGCCCTTTATGAAGTGTAGACACAGATCCTGCCAAGACTCACTGAGTATTTTGCATGTACAGTGATTCCGGTTACTTTGCGCCATAGCAAGTATAGAGCTTGGATGCTCGAGATACATACCTGAAACAACGGCGAGTCGTCTTTTTGAAGGCGGTCCAAGAATAATGGACGGAAATCCGCAACACTTTTTCTTGGACCCTGACATGTGGATTGAGAGAGTAGCCGTAGGTCGTAGAAATGGTCACAAGTCAGATTCCGAGCGAATCCGAGATGTCGAAGGGTTTCGCACGCCGAGTGCGTATGGTCGAGGTTACGTAGGTTGAAGATAAACACAGTAAGACACGGAGTTTTGGCCACTAGGCCACACTGGCTCGCACGGATGAGCGTAAGACGTAGAATTATGATTTGCTGGCACAGTGGGTGCGTATTTACTAGCCAAACAAATTATGTAAGTAAAATGATAGTAAATCAGGCTAAAACCGAAACCAGCGTGTGGTTAAGTTATAAATCCTGCTTAGCTTGGCTCAAACCAAGGGTGTTTTGGCGGGAAGTTTTCTTAAACCATTTAACCAGTTTAAGCCTGTTTAACCATACTACTGCTATAAATTCCTGCTACCTAAAATAATTACTAAACTGAATCAACCCATTCAACTTGGTTCAGCCGATTAATCTGTTTGACCCGTTTCAACGTGTTTAAACCAGTTGCACAGATTTAGCTGTTTAAGATGTTCAAGCCAATGCCACCGTGACATCGTGACTTCACATCTTTCCTTTCTCCCCCATCTTCTCGCCCTCCACACTCACATAATCACATCACTGCCGCTCTCTCGTTCTCGGGTCTCGCAGCCTCCAGTACAGAGTGTAATCTCCCCACACTGCGGCGATCTGTTTGTCATACCAGGGGTAAAATGGCTTTGAAAAAAGTTCGTGCGGTTCAGTGAGTTTTTCAAGTTATTTTATCGGGAAGTAAAAATAGAGTACAAAGAAAGTTTTTTCCTGAGCTTGTCGTCCAGAGAAAGGACTCTTTTTACCTGCAGTAAAAGGATGCCATTTTTCATGCCTTTTTTGCGCCTGTAACAACAATCATTTTTCCTCTCGTAAAATCTGGCCAGGTTTTTCCGGTGGTAATATCAAAGCTCTTTGTCCTGGTAAAACAGATGAAAAGCCTCTCATTTTCCCTCGCAGAGTTCCCTGAGTAAAGTTCGCTGTCTTTCATGGGAAAAAATCAAAGGGAAATCTATTCATTTTTCTCATGTTTTACCGTAGGAAAAATCGGCGCGCGCTGAGCGTCGTACTTGGGTGCTCGCTAGCGCCCGCTCAGCTCAGAGTACGCTGAGGGGACGCTCAGAGGGCACTCGGGTACGCTCAGTTGGCGCTCGGGGCGCGCTCAGAGGGTGCACTTGAAGCATGCTCACTGCACACTTCGGCTTTGAGTTCACAGTTCAGGCCATTAAGGCTAAGAGACCTTTGAAGGTCGAAGATTCTTCGAGCAAGATTTGGGTCGCAAAGAACCCCAAGCAGGTGAAACGAGAGGGTCAGAGAATAATGTTATATCACGAATCAAAAATTCACAATTAAAACAGGGACGACGGGCTACATGTCGACGCCGCACTCGCACATGGACTATGGGTGTCATTCGATTGCCCCGCTTACAAACAGTACGGCAAACGGTACGACAGCAGTAAGTCACTGGGAAGCGCGTAGAAACACATCCTAGGACAACATAGAATTTGAATCAGAGGTTTCTTCAGTAAAAGATCGAAGGTCACGTACTGTAAAATATGCGTGATACAGACGCAGTGGTGTAGGAATCATTCCGTGAGCGTATATGTGTGGAACTCAAAGCCTGAGGGTACTGAGACGAGTACAATCATGAGTTAAAATCAAGGACGTGCACACTCGCAACTCTACCCGGTCGGCTTGCGAAAGCTGCAGTCTCAGCGGATAATGAAAAAACACGCGCGCATGCAGCGGGGTACTTGAGCGCATGTGAGCACCCGTTCAAAAGGCGCTCGGGGCGTGCTTTGAGAAGGTACTTGTTTGTAGCCAGCGCGCGACAGTGCTCGTAGTTCGGCGAGTTTTGTGGTCCATGCAGACTTCTACCTGTGGATGGTGAAACCCATATTGTGAGTTCAAGTTGTTGCCCGCATACATTTTGACCTAGAGGAGGGAATCGACAGGAGTTCCGAAGAATGCGAGCACAGAGGGGAAAGGTCTGAGTTCAGGAGATCGATATCACTGTGCAGCTGAAGTTGAGCTGAAGACGTCTGTCAAGTGTGTTTGGCCAAAGATGTTGCCAAACATGACCATACTTCTGCCAAACACGCTGATCTGTTTGACATCGTCCACCTCAGCGAGCACCGCCGCGGTGCCGTAACAGACCTCTTAGGTACCCTTCTCTGTATGAGTAAAGGGTACCTAAGAGGTCCCCATCCGCCGTGCGGACTGTAGTTAGTAATTAGCCAATAATTAGTCGTGTTCCATATTGGGTAAATATCGATGGCAACTCTGATATCTACCCACGCCCGCTGCTGGCGGCGGAGTCCGCGGTGCGCTATCCAGTTTTCTAACGGCTCTTCCTATGCTTTCCCTGCGGTGCATCACCTATTTCTACAGCATTGCAAGGATCCAATGTGGCAATTTGCAGGTTACTACCTGTCCGTTGTGTGTTTTACTCCCCGGAACATGGCGGTTGCACGGCGGCGGACGTGTCTGCCACTGGTTCAATTTGCATCAGGGCTCGGTCAGGTGTTGTATCCTGAGCAGCTATATCATTTCACACCTTTTAGTTCCGAATAGTTTTGATTTGATCATATTTCGACTACCGGAAGGTCCGCAACATAGCGTCGGAGGCATCCGCCATTTTCCTAGCTAGCTAGCATTTCCTCAATTTGTTCTGTATCTCGGGTATACATCCTCCATTTGTCGCCTCTTTCCATTCAGTTTCAATTTGATTGTGTTTTGCCTCATGCAACAGAGCGTCGGATGCCACCGCCACTCAATTTCAGACCTCCAGCTTCAGCTGTATGTTCCAAATCCAGTGTGTTACTCTATTTCTTTGCTTTCCTTCTCATTTGGTGCAACTAACCTCCCATCCAAGTCTTCCTAATTATGCTTGACCATTATTCAACTTCACATCCACCACATCTGCTTCTCCCTTCTACTCTCCAATCCTTCACAGCCTCTTGTTCCTCAAGCATTTTGACCACTGCAAAGCAGCTACAACATTTGAGCAGATTCAGCCTCTATAACTGATCAATTAAATTTCGCATCTGCCGCATCTGCCAAACCCGCCGCACCCCCCTGCCTCTCCCTGATAATTGTGGACAAAATCCCCATTCCGTGCGTAGGTCATTCCATTTTGGCAGTGATGTCCCAGGGCCATCCGCGCCAAATCAGTGAGTGTGACTGCGGAATGTGAGTTCCATACCACACTGTTGGTTGAGGATGGCCAGATAGATAATCATAGATTTAGCACGCCAGAATTCACAAGTTCTGTGCTCACATTTAGTCCGCCGAAAAGTCCTGTCATGGCAGAGGTATCGGCTGCGCGACGGACGCGTCCTCCCATACGGCGGACACATCCGCCACTTGATGTACACTATGCAGTTACTGTCTCTATTCATTTTATTTGATGTACAAAATGTTACTCAATCAGAATTGTGCACAAAGTCATTTGAAGGTCAAACAGATAATAAGTTTATTGTCATAGCACAATGGCGGAGGTGTCCGCCGGCCACGGTACATTTACCATCCAAGACATTTGAGATCATATACATGGTGTATTGTACGTGCCTACCATTGGGCATAATGCTCGATTGATGCTCGAGCTTCGCATACTCCCCTGATACAGTGGTGCATGTTCAAACGTAGATCCCGCAAGCTGTTCGACCTCTGCTCGGAAACATACTCCAGTAGATGCGTGCAGTGCACCTGTACTTGCTGTGATCAAACTTCCCGATGCTGGTGGTCAGTTTTTGCTTCTGGCACATCATGGATAGACTTTCCGGCCTGTATTGACTCAGAATAAATATTCGGTGCTTGATTGTTTAAGAGGTGCTATTCTTAAATTCATCATGCAGTGCAGCAGATACTCTTGGAAGGCGTACCTTTCGCTCCGAGAATATGTCGTGTCATTTACACAGTGTACAGCAGCCTTTGAAGCGATGGTGAGACATTTTACTTGTCAGCACATGAAAATCGTAGTAGTAAAGTTCAAAGTTCAGTTAGAACCTTGTTGACCTTTCGGGTGGTTTCGTGCACCCGCATTTATATGACCAACAAAAATCTGGAATAAATTCAAATGGTTACGGAGCATGTTCAGAATGTATTTCCATACCACAGATGTCTCAAGTTCACCACAAACAAAAAGAACGGATTAGGACGATCTTTATTCGTCTGCTGATTGGTTGGTCTTTGAGGTAACCCGCCACAATTTGTTACGTGTAAGATGGGGCGGATGTGTCAGACAATGCATCGGTGCCATCTGCGAGGTTGCAGTGCTGTCTGCCCCCTCAAGTACGCGTACATGAACTGGCTTTATTTTGATTTTGAGGGAAGCCGATGTGTGTTTTTTTTTTTTTTTTTTTTTGGAATCCATGTTATTTGCCCCTCACTGCGTGCGGTATGTTAGGCATACTTCTACACTATCTATGTCATACTCAATAGCTGATAACCTGTGGTGTAAGTGTTGTGTCTGCGAAATCATGTCTGACCAGCCAACATTAGGCCGAGACGAACGGGCGCGCCGTAACGGAACGCATTAAGAGTGAAGCTGTGAAGACCTAGTGAGTAAAGTAAGCGGCCTGCAGCGTAAGGTAAGAGTATAGGCGCCCCGTGAGGGTGGGCTCTAGTATTGTAAGGTAAGTAAAGATCAGAAAGGAACAAGAGGAAAGCATGGAATGGTATAGATGGTCAGGGTTGGGGAGTGGATGGAGGACTGCGTGGTTTGGGCACATAATGCGAGACCCTGCATGGGACTCCGAACATATAGCCACCATTTTTTATCAACTGAGTAGCATCTGCCTCAGAGGAAAGGGATACCCTAAGAGACAGAGTCGTCCTCTTCTGAAAGTCCTCTGGACGACAGAGAACAGAGCACTCCCTGAGCTTGCCTGCAGACGTCACCCACGGTTCGATGAGCTCGTGCGTGAAGACGTCTGCATGAGCAGCAGGCTTTGGAACACCGTGGAAGACGACTGAATGCCATCTTTCGTCTGTGTCAAAAATGGGACATTCGTGGTCATCGGAAAGGCGGAGGAGCGGGCGAATAGTCGTCCATATCGTCTCGCTCTGTGCAACCAAGAACTGGGCTGTGCACGATTCCACGGCAGGGTGCAGCACAAGGTTCCCGTTCTTCGTCCATTGGACACCTGCAAGCACGGATTTCGGGTGGTTCGGCGTCTTTTCGAAAAGGTAAAGCAGCGATTTTGTGATCGCCTCGTAAAGTATCGGTGGGTTTGTTTTCTTTGGTTGGGCGGGCCCCTTGTCGAACCGAATAATAACCCGGGCTGGTCTCTCGGCCGCTGGAGGATGAACGACGCGAGGGGGCTTAGTAGGGGCGACGTCGGCAATGGGATTTTTCAGTGTGTTTGATTCTGGTGCCGATGACGATGCCGTACGTCGGTGATCGACGGCTGCTGCATACGTGGCGGGCGCAGCGGGGTCAGGCTTGGTCGAGGGTGTGGTTGAGGGGGGAGGAGTGGTGACAGTGGCCTGGGAGGTGATCTGGCTATGGAGGATGCGCAGAACCCCCAGAAGGTGCGGTGTGTAAACGGGTGGCGCTCTTGGTGGCTCGGAGTTTTGTATCAGAGCCAAAGTGGCCAAAGCGGAGTCAAGGAGAGATTCAAGATGTTGGTGATGAGCTAAAAGGTGGTCTCCAGCTGTCGAAGAGCCGCAGTGTGTGGTGAGCTGCAGTGGGGGGGCCAGACAAGGAGCCGGCCCATCTTGATGGTTATGGTTAGGTCGTGAGAACATCCGCCGGTCTACAAGCTTGCGACGGCGCTCAGTGTGCTCGGGCAAGAGTCTGGGGTCGTGGTGAGCGTGAGGGTCGTGACTGCAGGGCAGAGGTGGTCGTCGCGAACGGCGTTGAGAAACTCAACGGGCTCGACGACAGTGGTCCGCCGATGCGTGTTAAAGTCAAATTGAACATGTTTCGCAACAGTCCGAACTCCCCGATCAATGATCGGCGGATGCGTCGGATTATCACGGCAGTCATTTTGTTTCCTTCCCCCCATCTTGTTCCAGGCCCCCAGCTTTCCTGACGCCTACATATGTTGCCCAACCATGGTGTAAGGATGGTGAATTTACATAACCCGTCGTCTGACTTCGCGTCTCTTTGAATAACACACGAGCTCGCTGCCAATCGACGTGACTTTGGTATCCTATCTACTGGCTCTCATGCTAACTTGTCGCATCTGCCACGTTACGTCCCACGCAGCCTAAAATCCATGCATTCTGGTGCATTGCACAAATAATTTACTGCTCAGTGATGTACCGACTCGCAAGGCCGTCATGCCCGGCACACACCAAATTTGCTCTCATTGGACCCAGCGCATGCACGGACGTCGACCCCTCAACACCTATGCCGTGCTGCACACCCGCCTCCACAACGCCAGTGACCCCGCATTGCATATTGCAGCTGGCAGTGTGCACATCCCCCCATCGACTCGCACGAACATAGGGCCCAGTCTGGTCCGGTGCTGACCACCGCACCCGCCACAATCGCGTCCTGACCCGCTGTTCTACGCTCATGGGTGGTAGCTATGCCCGCACACATTGCCAGCACCCCGAACAAATTGTGTTCACCCCACACACTGCACTCCTTAGTCCTGACGTCCCGCCACATGTCCGTGTACAAGCCGCGTAGCACAAGTCATACACTGCGCCGTCTGCGCTGTACACCGTAGCATGCGCGCCTGTCCCCCGTGTCGCCTCACAGCCGCAATGTACGCCTCAGCAGCTTGCCGTGCGGTTGCGCCTTCTCATCGCACTCACAGACCACCACACATACTGCTTATTTGTCGCGCTTGCTCCGCTGTTATCCGTTCTCCCGCCACTTGCAAACCAGCCCTGGTGGACTTCTTCCACAGCGAGTGCATCCACCACTCGAGTTGCGCCATCGCAGTCGCTGTGAATTGTGATGTTGGGGTTTTTTTTTTGCGCGTTGTCTGGTGGCGGATGCATCCGCCACTGCATCCGCCGCCTGTATGTCGTAATATAATGGGCTGGGCCATTTTCTCTCCCTGCTTCCTCGTGTCTTGGACTAAAGAGATTGATTATGAAGCTCTTGTCTGCACTGTCTTATCACCCCTTGCTCATATATATTATGGCGCATTCTATTTTAGTAGGCTTCTTGTTTTGGTTATTTTCTTGCTTTTCTTGGCTTTTAGTGTACAATCAGAGTGTCTTCTGTAAACATGTTATCAATAGCATTGTTTCATGGTGCCAAAACAGCTCAAAAAAGCCCGAAAGTGAGCTGATTTGGAGTGCAGAAAGGCGCGGACGCCGGCGGCCAGTATGCTAGGCTCGAAACCAGCCTGTAGATGAGAGACGAGTCTCGATCTACAGGCTGGTCGATCGGAGTTTGAAATCAGGTAACGCGCGAGTTACCATAAAAGGCTATTAGATAAGCAAGTGTGAATTAGGGCATTGAAATACAAATTTCCAATATACGAGTACCTATAATAATAGAGTCTATGTATAAAATGTCGTGTGTCTTTTGAAGAGCCCTGAATTTGACGAATTCATAATGCCAGAATTTCTTTTCAGTCAGGTTGTGTTTGTTGGGCTCGGGCGTGCTCCGCCAAAAATTTGCTTCTCTAATAGCCTTTTATGGAAGTTCCGCGCGTTAACCGATTGTAAACTCCGATCGACCGGTCTGTCTATCAACAGCTTTGCTTCATAGACAGACCGACTCCGGTCTACCAGTATGCACGTTTCCCGAAGGGGAACATGACTAATTACTGACTACAGTCCGCACGGCAGATGGGGACCTCTTAGGTACCCTTTACTCATACAGAGAAGGGTACCTAAGAGGTCTGTTACGGCACCGCGGCGGTGCTCGCTGAGGTGACATCGTCATGCTGGCGCTGCGGCCAAACAAGCACTGTTTGGTCGGGCTGCATTCACCTGCTTTCTCGACATCCGTTGTGCTGCAATAGCCCTGGTAGCTGGCTGTGTCATCTTCACTGCCTCCTGGTGCGTGTTCCACTCGAGCGGCTCAGGTCTCACAGTATCGGTACATAGTATTTGCGGCTTTTTCATGCACAAATTCTGTGCCGACTCCAAGAAGTCACAGGCCGCCCGCGATAAAGCCGCAAAAGAAGCGAAGGCGCGGGAAGATGAGATCGAAGGCTCCGGTGTCGAGGAATTCGGTGAACGCGGGGTATCCGAAACCGAGACCGAAGACCTGACCCGTAGCAAGACTTGCTGCATGCAACGCGTTCTTTCGTTGCAACCAGATTTTGTTGCAGAGAAGCCACTGCTTCAGGTTATCATCGAGAAAGCCGGCCACAAATGCTTATTCCTTCCGAAATTCCACTGTGAGTTGAACCCCATTGAGATGGTGTGGGGCCAGGCGAAGCGTTGTAAGTTCCACTTAAAACTTCTTGTTCGGGTAACAAAATTTTGTCAGACTTCCGAGAGCGCGCCGATGGCACATTTCCCAAAGCTCAAAAGCTTGTTGTGGAGGCACTGGACTGCCTCAATGTGGCCATTATCCGGCGGTATTAGCCTGGTTGCGCACCAGCCATACGAGCCATCTGATGGCTTTTTTGCTGTGCGCACCATATGTCATATAATGTATGAAACTGTGTTTCATTTGATCGTTCTAGCCTTCGTTTTGGCCATGTACACTGGTTGAGCATTTCGAGTTTTTCAGTGAAAATATTGGTGAAAAACATGTGTTATTTTTCACCGAAATTTTCACCTTTTTTTTCAGTGAGAAATTTAAATAGTTTTCCAGTACTTTTCTGACTCAAAATCAGACTGAAAATTTTGAAAGAAAATTTATGACTTCTCCAGTAGATGTACTACCAATAATTCATACACATTTTCAGCTGAAAATGTTGGTGAAAGATCTAAAAAGTTAATCACCCGAATTTTCACTTGGAAAATGACAGTAAAATATGACGTTCCAGACGTTGCATAATTCAAATCCGGAAAAAAACTTTTGATTTGGGAAAACTTTTTTTGCTCACCAGCTAGAATCCTTCTGACCTGCATCCCTACATACCATATGAGTGAAATAGCAGTCCTATATCATCTTGGGGCCCTCAATCAAGCTGTGTGATGAATTTGCAGCCAGACTTGAGTGCCATCACCAGAATTTGATGGCTCGGGATATCCCGGCTTATCTTGTATCTGGTTTTTATGTCTTGTACAAGCTCAATGACATGAATGTGTCCAGCCAAACTCAGGTCATGTACTGAATGGGAGGGTTCAAAAAAAAAGTTTCTCAAGCTCGGAACATTCCGAATTACCGCACAAGTTCGAAATTCACCAATTTTTAGAGTTGAACCTGAACACACTGGAATGCAAGTGGCTTGCCATGCAAACAGTGTTTACAGATGATATCTGGCTTGAAATGAATGCTAGACCCGAGGATTGAGCCGTTCGCAATATATCGACCCATCAAATTCTACTGATGGCACTCAAATCTGGCCGCAAAATCACCACTGAGGGCCTCGAGACAATATAGTACTGTTATTTCACTCATATGCTATGTAGGGATGCAGTCTAGAAGGATTCTAGGTGGTGAGCAAAAAAAAGTTTTCCGAACTGAAAGTTTTTTTCCTGATTTGAATTATGCAACGTCTGGAACGTCATAGAAATCAATGTGAAAAATGCGAAATAATATTCATTTGTTTTCTTCAGACATCATTGGTTGAACATTTCAAGTTTTACACTGAAAATATGGGTGAAAAATGTTTATCACTTTTCACACTTGTTTTCACTGAAAAAGCAAGTGAAAAACTTGAAACTTTTCAGTGAAAAATTTAAATAGTTTTCCAGTACTTTTCCGACTCAAAATCAGGGTGAAACTTTTCAAAGAAAATTCATGACTTCACCAGCGGGTTTAGTACCAGTAATTCATACACATTTTCAGCCAAAAATGTTGGTGAAAAAAGTAAAACACAATTCACCTGAATTGTCACTTTGAAAATGAAGAGGAAAATGTGAAGAATGTAAAAGTTTTTTCACCCAAATTTTCGCATTGAAAATGAAAAGTAAAATGTGGAAAATGTAATTTTATATATATATTCGGGGTCGGGTCGCTCAGGAAGTAAATGGATGGTGAGACTATTGACCATTATACACCCAGATGCATCCAGCACACTCTTTATAACACTCAGGAGAATATTTGCACCACTCCCCCGGCGACCCGACCCAAATACCTTGCTAAAATCACGAAAAATGGCCATTTTAGGGTGTATTTGGGGTCGGGTCGCTCAGGAAGTAAATGGAGGTTGAGACTTTTGACCATTATACACTCAGATGCATCCAGCACACCTTTTATAGCACTTAGGAGAACATTCGTGCCACTCCCCCAGCGACCCGACCCAAATACCTTGCTAAAATCACGAAAAATAGCCATTTTAGAGTGTATTCGGGGTCGGGTTGCCCAGGAGGTAAATGGAGTTTGAGACTATTGACCATTATACACTCAGATGCATCTAGCGCATCAACCAAGGCACTCAAGACAATATTCATGCCACTCCCCCGGCGACCCGACCCAAATGCCTTGCTAAAATCACGAAAAATAGCCATTTTGGCGTGTATTTGGGGTCGGGTTGCTCAGGAAGCAAATGGATTTTGGGATTATTGACCATCACACACTCAGATGCATCCTGCGCACTGACCGAGGCACTCAGGTGAATATTCGCGTCACTCCCCCGGCCACCCGACCCTAATACCTTGCTAAAATCACGAAAAATGGCCATTTTGGGTGTATTTGGGGTCGGGTCGCTCAGGAAGTAAATGGATTTTGGGACTATTGACCATTATACACCCAGTTGCATCAAGGCCATCCTTTGTGGGCCTCAGGCAAATATTCGTGTCACTCCCCCAGCGACCCAACCCAAATACCTTGCTAAAATCACGAAAAATGGCCATTTTAGGGTGTATTTGGGGTCGGGTCGCCCAGGAAGGAAATGGATTTTGAGCCTATTGACCATTACACACTCAGATGCATCTAGCGCACCGACCAAAGGACTCAGGCAACTATTCGCGTGACTCCTCTAGCGACCCGACCCAAATATGTTGCTAAACTCACGAAAAATGGCCATTTTAGGGTCTATTCAGGGTCGGGTTGCTCAGGAAGTGAATGGATTTTGTGATTATTGACCATCATACACTTAGATGCATCCAGCATACCGACCAAGGCACCCAGGAGAATATTCGCACCACTCCCCCAGCGACCCGACCCAAATACCTTGCTAAAATCACGAAAAATGGCCATTTTAGGGTGTATTCGGGGTCGGGTTGCTCAGGAAGTAAATGGATTTTGAGACTATTGACCATTATACACTCAGATGCATTTAGTGCACCGACCAACGCACTCAGGAGAATACTGGTGCCACTCCTGAGCGACCCGACCCCGAATACACCCTAAAATGCCTATTTTTTTCGTGATTTTGGCAAGGTATTTGGGTCGGGTCGCTGGGGGAGTGACGCGAATATTCTCATGAGTGCCTTGGTTGGTGTGCTTGATACATCTGAGTGAATAATGGTCAATAGTCCCAAAATCCATTTACTTCCCGGGCACCCCGACCCCGAATACACCCTAAAATGCTCACTTTTCGTGATTTTAGCAATGTATTTGGGTTGGGTCACCGGGTGAGTTGCACAAATATTCTCCTGAGTCCTTTGGTCGGTGCGCTAGATCCATCCGAGTGTGTAATGGTCAAAAGTCACAAAATCCATTTACTTCCTGGGCAACCCGACCCCAAATACACCCTAAAATGGCCATTTTTCGTGATTTTAGCAAGATATTTCGGTCGGGTCGCTGGGGGAGTGACGCGAATATTTGCCTGAGTGCCATGGAGGGTGGCCTGGATGCATTCTGGTGTATGATGGTCAATTGTCCCAAAATCCATTTACTTCCTGGGTAACCTGACCCCGAATACACCCTAAAATGGCCATTTTTCGTGATTTTAGCCAGGTATTTGGGTCGGGTCGCTAGGGGAGTGACGGGAATATTTGCCTGAGGCCCATAAAGTGTGTGCTGGATGCATTTGGGTGTATAATGGTCAATGGTCTCAAAATTCATTTACTTCCTGGGCAACCCGACCCCAAATACGCCCGAAAATGGCTATTTTTCTTGATTTTAGCAAGGTATTTGGGTCAGGTCGCCGGGGGAGTGGCGCGAAGATACTTATGAGTGCCTTGGTCGGTGCACTAGATGCATCTGAGTGTATAATGGTCAATAGTCCCAAAATCCATTTACTTCCTGGGCAACCCGACCCCGAATACACCCTCAAATGGCTATTTTTCGTGATTTTAGCAAGGTATTTCGGTTGGGTCGCCAGGGGAGTAGTGCGAATATTCTCCTGAGTGCCTTGGTCGGTGCGCTAGATGCATCCGAGTGTATAATAGTCAATCATCCCAAAATCCATTTACTAAATGGCCATTTTAGGGTGTATTTGGGGTCGGGTCGCTCAGGAAGTAAATGGAGTTTGAGACTATTGACCATTATACACTCAAATGAATCCAGCACACCTTTTATAGCACTTAGGAGAACATTCGTGCCACTCCCCCAGCGACCCGACCCAAATACCTTGCTAAATTCACGAAAAATAGCCATTTTAGGGTGTATTCGGGGTCGGGTTGCGAGCCTTAGCTGTAAGATATAGCCTAAATACCCTGGAGCTAGCCAGGTGGACCTTTCGATAAAGACCCGGAGCTAGCCAGACCCTGGCTGGGTTCAGAAATTAGGATACTATAATAATCTTGCAAATTAAAGCAAAATAGTACTGCCCAGAAGGGGCAACCCGACCCCAAATACACCCTCAAATGGCTATTTTTCGTGATTTTAGCAAGGTATTTGGGTCTGGTCGCCAGGGGAGTGGCGCGAATATTCTTCTGAGTGCTCTAAACGGTGTGCTGGATGCATCTGAGTATATAATGGTCAATCATCCCAAAATCCATTTACTTCCTGAGCGACCCGACCCCGAATACCCCCTAAAATGGCTATTTTTCGTGGTTTTGGCAAGGTATTTGGGTCGGGTCGCTGGGGGAGTGACGCGAATATTCTCATGAGTGCCTTGGTCAGTGCGCTGGATGCATCTGAGTGTATAATGGTCAATAGTCCCAATATCCATTTACTTCCTGGGCAACCCGACCCCGAATACACCCTAAAATGGCTATTTTTCGTGATTTTAGCAAGGTATCTGGGTCGGGTCGTTGAGGGAGTGACGCGAATATTTGCCTGAGTGCCTTGGTTGCTGCGCTGGATGCATCTGAGTGTATAATGGTCAATAGTCTCAAAATCCATTTACTTCCGGGGCAACCCGATCCCGAATACACCCTGAAATGGCCATTTTTCGTGATTTTAGCAAGGTATTAGGGTCGGGTCGTCAGGGGAGTGGCGCAAATATTGTCCTGAGTGCCTTGGTCGGTGCGCTGGATGCACCTGAGTGTATGATGGTCAATAATCCCAAAATCCATTTACTTCCTGAGCAACCCGACCCCAAATACACCCTAAAATGGCCATTTTTCGTGATTTTAGCAAGGTATTTGGGTCGGGTCGCCGGGGGAGCGGTGCGAACATTCTCCTAAGTGCCTTGGTTGGTGCGCTAGATGCATCTGAGTGTATAATGGTCAGCAGTCTTAAAATCCATTTACTTCCTGGGCAACCCGACCCCAAATACACGCTAAAATGGCTATTTTTTGTGATTTTAGCAAGGTATTTGGGTCGGGTCGCTGGGGGAGTGACGCGAATATTTGCCTGAGGACCATACAGGGTGTGCTGGATGCATCTGGGTGTATAATGGTCAATAGTTTCAAAATCCATTTACTTCCTGGGGAACCCGACCCCAAATACACCCTAAAATGGCCATTTTTCGTGATTTTAGCAAGGTATTTGGGTTGGGTCGCTGGGGGAGTGACGCAAATATTTGCCTGATGCCCACCAAGGATGGCCTTGATGCATCTGGGTGTATATTGGTCAATAGTCTCAAAATCCATTTACTTCCTGAGCGACCCGACCCCGAATACACCCTAAAATGGCTATTTTTCGTGATTTTGGCAAGGTATTTGGGCCGGGTCGCTGGGGGAGTAACGCGAATATTTGCCTGAGTGCCTTTGTCGGTGAGCTACATGCATCTGAGTGTATAATGGTCAATAGTCTCAAAATCCATTTACTTCCTGGGCAACCCCACCCATAGCTGTAGGTATTAGTCTACCAGCCTGCAGCCAGCCACATGAACCTTTTGATAAAACCCCGCACTCAGCCAGGGGGTGGCTAGAGCACTTTAAACACCTAAAAGTCATTAAAATAATAAAGTGGCAGCTTCGGGGATTGAACCAAAAGCCTTAGGATTACCTAAGCATTTAAGCAAGGTAACACTGTAACGAACTAGACTAAGAGGAAAATACTCTTTACCAAATTGATGGATGATATCTGATCACAAGATTTGCATAATAAGCATGTCTTTCACCTCTCATGGCCCGCATAGGGCCACATGGTTAATGTTAGGGGTTAGTGGTTAGTGTTAGTGGTTAGTGGTGAGGTTAGGGTTAGTGGTTAGTTGTCTCGGTCCCAGGGTATATAGATTTCTGATGGTTAGGGTTTGTTAGGTTGGTTAGGTTGTTAAGGTTTTTGGTTAGGGTTGGTTAGGGTTTGCAAACACAGTCAAACACATAATAAGCATGGCAAACAATTTTCGAAGACCTAGGGCAGCTTGTCTGCCCTAGGTGTGGGTATTAGCAGTCCCAGGTAGGGTAAGGCTAGCCTTACCTAGCTGGGAACAAAAATACTTCTGGTATGGCAACTTAGTTCAGATGGTTATAATGCTTCCATGAGAAATTTCCCCAAACACAAGGTCTGAGGTTCAATCCTTCTGGCAGTACTATTTTGCTTTAATTTGCAAGATTATTATAGTATCCTAATTTCTGAACCCAGCCAGGGTCTGGCTAGCTCCGGGTCTTTATCGAAAGGTCCACCTGGCTAGCTCCAGGGTATTTAGGCTATATCTTACAGCTAAGGCTCGCAACCCGACACCGAATACACCCTAAAATGGCTATTTTTCGTGATTTTAGCAAGGTATTTGGGTCGGGTCGCTGGGGGAGTGGCACGAATGTTCTCCTAAGTGCTATAAAAGGTGTGCTGGATTCATTTGAGTGTATAATGGTCAATAGTCTCAAACTCCATTTACTTCCTGAGCGACCCGACCCCAAATACACCCTAAAATGGCCATTTTTCGTGATTTTAGCAAGGTATTTGGGTCGGGTCGCCGGGGGAGTGGTGCAAATATTCTCCTGAGTGTTATAAAGAGTGTGCTGGATGCATCTGGGTGTATAATGGTCAATAGTCTCACCATCCATTTACTTCCTGAGCGACCCGACCCCGAATATATATATAAAATTACATTTTCCACATTTTACTTATCATTTTCAATGCGAAAATTTGGGTGAAAAAACTTTTACATTCTTCACATTTTCCTCTTCATTTTCAAAGTGACAATTCAGGTGAATTGTGTTTTACTTTTTTCACCAACATTTTTGGCTGAAAATGTGTATGAATTACTGGTACTAAACCCGCTGGTGAAGTCATGAATTTTCTTTGAAAAGTTTCACCCTGATTTTGAGTCGGAAAAGTACTGGAAAACTATTTAAATTTTTCACTGAAAAGTTTCAAGTTTTTCACTTGCTTTTTCAGTGAAAACAAGTGTGAAAAGTGATAAACATTTTTCACCCATATTTTCAGTGTAAAACTTGAAATGTTCAACCAATGATGTCTGAAGAAAACAAATGAATATTATTTCGCATTTTTCACATTGATTTCTATGACGTTCCAGATGTTGCATAATTCAAATCAGGAAAAAAACTTTCAGTTCGGAAAACTTTTTTTTGCTCACCACCTAGAATCCTTCTAGACTGCATCCCTACATAGCATATGAGTGAAATAACAGTACTATATTGTCTCGAGGCCCTCAGTGGTGATTTTGCGGCCAGATTTGAGTGCCATCAGTAGAATTTGATGGGTCGATATATTGCGAACGGCTCAATCCTCGGGTCTAGCATTCATTTCAAGCCAGATATCATCTGTAAACACTGTTTGCATGGCAAGCCACTTGCATTCCAGTGTGTTCAGGTTCAACTCTAAAAATTGGTGAATTTCGAACTTGTGCGGTAATTCGGAATGTTCCGAGCTTGAGAAACTTTTTTTTTGAACCCTCCCATTCAGTACATGACCTGAGTTTGGCTGGACACATTCATGTCATTGAGCTTGTACAAGACATAAAAACCAGATACAAGATAAGCCGGGATATCCCGAGCCATCAAATTCTGGTGATGGCACTCAAGTCTGGCTGCAAATTCATCACACAGCTTGATTGAGGGCCCCAAGATGATATAGGACTGCTATTTCACTCATATGGTATGTAGGGATGCAGGTCAGAAGGATTCTAGCTGGTGAGCAAAAAAAGTTTTCCCAAGTCAAAAGTTTTTTTCCGGATTTGAATTATGCAACGTCTGGAATGTCATAGATTTCCAGTGTAAAATGTTAAAAAAACACTTTGAATTTTTCACCTCTCTTTCACCAATTTTTCAGTGAAAAAGTGGAAAAAAAGATGGTGAAAAATGTTTGAAAACTTGGATTCGTGATTTTGAATTTTACACTTTTTTTCACTGAACATTTTTCACACATTTTACATTCCTTTTCCAAGTGAAGATTTAGGTGAAAAAAGTTTTACATTTTTCACACATTTTACTGTCATTTTCCAAGTGAAAATTCGGGTGATTAACTTTTTAGATCTTTCACCAACATTCTCAGCTGAAAATGTGTATGAATTATTGGTAGTACATCTACTGGAGAAGTCATAAATTTTCTTTCAAAATTTTCAGTCTGATTTTGAGTCAGAAAAGTACTGGAAAACTATTTACAGCCGTTGTCAGTACCGAAGGCGCGAATCAAAAAATTGCCGTTTTGGGCATTTTCTGATCCCACCACCGATTTGCCTATATCTCGGTGACTTCTGCACAGATTGACTTGAAATGTAGCTAGATAATTCGGGATAATTCAGCCGCTATTAGTGATAGAGAGATATCTGAAAAATCTTTTGTTGTTTACCATCTGTCATATCAGGCTTCTCCAGCAATGGATACTGAATGCAGAGCCCAAATCTGGCCCGAATGAGCTGAATTTTTGGGAGGAGGCATTTATATGTGTACTGAGTGAGATGATGGAGCCAAATTATGAATACATTACATACCTAGAGCCATTCTTTGTTTGCTACCCAAAACACACCCCGAATGAGACAGGAAGGGCAGGAAATAAATTCCTCATAATTTTAGCTCTATCACTTCATTCAATACATAGATTAGTACCCCCTCCCAAAAATCTAGGTCATTTGGACAGGATTCCAGCTATGTAGCCAAGGTCTATTGCCCGCAAAACCCAGTGTGACATATAGTGCACGATAAAATATTTTCCTTTATGTCTCTCTATCACTAATAGCGGCTGAATTAGCCCGAATTATCTATCCAAGTTTCAAGTCAATCCGTGCAAAACTCATTGAGATATAGGCAAATCGGTCGCGGACATCAGAAAATGCCCAAAACGGCAATTTTCTGATTCGCGCCTTCGGTACTGACATCGGCTGTAAATTTTTCACTGAAAAAAAAGGTGAAAATTTCGGTGAAAAATAACACATGTTTTTCACCAATATTTTCACTGAAAAACTCGAAATGCTCAACCAGTGGTATCATCTCCAAATTTCAATTGGCGTCGAGCTTCAGTGGCCAGGTGCCAACTTGAACCCAAAATCATACATTCCAGCCTTTTTGTCTTGAGTTAGGAAGTATTCAGAGCTCGAAGTAGATTCGGAGTAATGCATGAGCATGTACTACAATGAGCGTCATTTATGAGCAAAATTCATCAGGGATGTGCAAAACCATACGAGCCATTAGCCATACGTTTGCGCACAGCAAAAAAGCCATTAGATGGCTCATATGGCTTGTGCGCAACCTCTCTATTTTAGGCATTGCTTCCGCTACATGGATGCCTACAAGTGCGTCGCATTCCCATTTTCTTTCGGACACCAGACTTACTTTACATTTGTCAGAACCGGGCTCAATATCCGTCAAGCGGCATATGCAGTGAAGAAATACCCCTCTCATAGGCGTATTCCGGCGTCTACAGCGAACGATGCGGAGGTCATTAGGCGCGGAACACCCAAATAATGTGTTTTTGGTGTGTTTTGGGGCGAAATAACCGTGATTACGTCAGATCGGTCACTTTTTCGGCATTGAAAAAATATTTTTTGCTCCCAGCCCTTAGCCCTTTATAATTCCATTAGACACATCCTGATTTTTCATATTTCCAAGCCGAAGGAAAGTTGAGTGGAAGTGCTGAATCGTTTTCAAAGTTTGCGGTTGTTTAGACCTAATCGGGTAGTCGGGAAGTGATGACGGGAACTGTATTGCGCCTAATCGAACACCGCCTTGCCTCTAACATGCTTGGATAATGCGCAAGATGAGAGGCGGTGTAACATACAGCATGTCCGATTGCTCGAACCTCTACAAAGTTCAATATTTTATCAGTTTCTTGCAACATCCCAACCGGATGCATCAACGATTTGCATGTAAACGGCGTTGAATGTGAGAATTTGAACGCGATGCAGGCCAAAATTGAGAAAAAACTCTATCAGAAGTTCAAACACCCCACTCTGCCTCCAACATTCTTCTTTGCCATTGCGTTGATATTGGGAGAACGTGTGCCACGCACCACGTCGACCAATCTGAACTTACAGTAAAGCTCCGATCCAATATACAGTTGGACTACTTAGTTGCGACGCCATATAACGGGTCATTTGCACTTTTCAAGGTACAGAACCTGCAGCCGACTGATGATTTTTCCTACGATCTTCGAAGCTGACCGACCTGCTATTACCGCATGAATGGACTCTGGATACGTCTCATATATGAATCTTTTAACGGTTGGAATGTGCCGGCCACAATTCCTACGTATATGGGTATATCAGTGAAAATTGTTTTCTAGTTGCAGCCGTCCCGAGGGTCGTATGCTCCTCAAACGAAGAACCAAAGGATTCGACTTCCGCTCGGAAAAATTTATGATCTATCAAGCATAGTGTCACACAACAGGATATATTATATCAACAGAAACCTAGACAAAACGGAAAGACAACCGGAAACTAGGTGAATCTGGCATGATCCTGAATCTGGCCACCAACGAATATATTTATGCCCAGTGCCACGAGCTCCTTTTGCCGCGGACGGAATGCGGCGACGAGGTCTTGCAGAACATCCCTCGCCTCACCTGTCCAGGAGAGGGTGAAATTATGAATTGATGCGAAGGATTCGGACGGCGCGACCCATCGCGTGAACAGCGCATCGGTGAGCAGATCCAGCAATATCGGAAACGTTGTCGTTATTTCGGCAACACCAAAGACAGACAGCGAGAGGACCAAGGCCGAGACGGGGGAGGAAGGGCGAACCGTCGGTCAGGCGCCGGCAAATAGCAATTGGGAGGCAGAGCGACTCAGTACGCAGTTCGAATTTCTCGAGCGTTGGCTGTGTCTGCAGAAGTTGGATGAAATCGTCCTCCTGGGATTAAAACCATCATGATCAACTCGCGGAGCCGGCAGTCCGGATTGGATAGGATGGGGTGCAGACGTGCGACAAGTTCGCGACCGCTGAACAGGATATTTGAGAGGTCCAATACCTGCAATGCGGGAACGGAAATGTTGTCGAAAATAACCAGCACCTCTGGAATTTGAGTTCCAAGGGTCAGCGATGCGAGAAACATGAGCGGCGATACGTCGGGGAGGCGATCCGATCCACGGTTGTAGATAGTGGCGGCACATTTCTCAATATTTGGCGTGTACTGAAGGATGGCTAGAAACTCGTCGGGTCACAGATAATCCGAATAGGATTCAAATGAAGTTATTTGTGTCCACGGGAGCTGCAGTACCGTCGGATGGACGATGTCCGCGAGAGTAAGTTGCCGGAGGGAAGAGGCACTTCGGAATGCATTGATAGGTTCCATTAAGGGCAAAAATGCGGCCCGTATGGTGAGACTCTCAAGCAGGGTCAGAGGAAGATCGGACCGGAAAAGGTACGTGCGGGATGTCTAGCGACAGATCGCGCCAGGTTCCTGAGTATCGCTCGACTGCTGCGATCACTGGTGCGGTGTCCCACTGGGCTTCCTCAGAATCGGGAACCTCGAGCACCAGGGACAGCGGCATTGTGTGCGCGCGACAGCCATGTCTCGATGAGCGCAACCGGGATGTGAATTCCATCGACTTTCAGCGATGTCCAGAGCCCGGAGGAGCTCCGCACAATTTTGCGCCAACCGCAACAGATGCGGTCAAGGAGGAGCGGTGCTGTATCGATGTCGGGAGGCGAGATAGAAGTGGGGAGACAATAGGGTTGTTCACAGTTGGCCTTTTTCCCACCCTTTTTGCCACCTTTTTTCGCCCTTTTTGCCATTCTCTTCGTTTTTCCCCCTTTTCCAATTACAACTAATTTATTAGCTCCTCTTAAGTAGTGGGCGGTTCGACCACTTTGCAACTCAAGTTTTAGACAATGTCTAAGTTCTGCTTAAATAGCCCAAATCCCATTATTACCTTGACATCTCCAATGTCATCTCGATCTTAAGTTCCCATCTGGATTGTAAGTTCCATATAACTCAAGTTTTGGGTTTGAGATCAGTTCATATAAAACATATATATCTCAAGTTTGGTGGTCCAACCACTCAAGTTCTGTTCTCTCCTAAGCTCTGCCAATAGACTTGAGTTCCAGCAGAGCTTAAGCTCCACTGCGACTTGAGTTTTATGAACACAAACAGGGTGGCATACCAGTAACCAAAGTGCCATCGGAACGTCGTTGGAATCAAATGTCAGTACAACTTGAACTGAGCTTGAGCTTGTACAAATTGATCTGATCAAATCCTGAAGTGTGTGAGAGCGAAGTGTTGAAGAGAAGAGGAAAGCGCGAAGTGCTCGTCGAGGTTAAAGCCAAGTCGAAGTGATACGTCCTGGCATGTTTGGCGCTCAGCCACTGATTCAGTAACGTCACGCGTTACTCATTCCAACTTCTCTTTCTGTCCACCACACCCACCGAACGTGCCTGACTATTAACCAACCATCTGCGAAGCCAGGGCCCGCGACAGGGTGCCGCTCCTGGTTGTCCAAGGGGTGCCACCTTCCTTGGCCGTTAATTCGGATTCTGATAGACTCTTGGATAGACTGATACCAACATACCACAGCATGCCACCCGCCGATAAAGCTTGGATAAACTAGCTTTGGTCGTCCGCCAACCATGGTGAGCTCTTACCAAGTTGTTTGTCATGTATCTAATATTTTTGATAGATTAAAGATTGGGATTTGGTGAGAACCTTCAACGAGCTAGTCATCAAGTTCAAGTGGATAGAGAATATGGTGAGCGCTATGGGTCCATCGACATATTTATTACTCACTGATATACCCAGGGCATGCAAGGATTTTTAGTGCAGCGTGGGCTGTATATGATGGAACGCCCGTGCATCTTAAGTTGGCGGCACTTAAGTCTTACAAAACTCAAGTCTTGCGGAACTCAAGTTCAGGTTAATTCTGGTATACAACATAATGATAGGGACCTATGTAAATGGAACTTGAGTTGTCAATACAACTCAAGTTGTCGGCCAATCTTGAGTGGTAGCGTAGGACTTGAGTTTGAGCGGTGTGCCCATGCCCGTGAGTGGATCATGGGCGCGCGAAACTTAAGTTCTGGGCCAAACTTAAGTGCCAAAGTGGTCGGACCACGCAGGACTTAAGTTGAGCTTATTATATTTCATCCAATTAGAAGTACAAAATGGGTAGGAAACCGAAAAGAACGGGGTCCTACCTGCAATTCTGGAGAAATCGAAAAAAAAAAAGTGAACGAAAAAGGACGCGAAAAAGGGTAACTGTGAAACCCCCAGGCTGGCGCTCCCTTTTTCCACCTTTTTTTGCGCCCTTTTTGGCTCCCTTTCTCCATTGCATGGAGCCTGGGTGCTCATATTGTTCTTCGAAGGTCACATACCACCTCAAATGTTCAAAATGGACTGGGGTGAATTTTTCTGGATTTTATAGTACATGTTCTGCCAGGCATGAAAAAGGGTAAAAAAAGGGGAGCAAAAAGGGAGCAAAAAGAGAGCAAAAAAGGGAGCAAAAAGGGCGACTGTGAACAACCCTAATGGGTAAATATTTCAGCTGTAACCTTGCTGTAACTTCGGGAGGGGTAGTGAGGAATGGGCATGTTGCGAAGTCTTCGCCATGCATCTAAACGTTGGACACGATATTGGAATGGTTCAACAGCTCGGGTCAAGCGTGAAGGCCTTGGTGAAGCAATGGTGAAGGCAAAGTGCGTGTCTGTATGCGCATGCTTTACAATGGGCTGGGTGGAAATGCCGCGCGACTGCCGCGCACTGACGCGGCAACTGACGAGGCGGTGGCTGTGTTGTTGCCGCGCAAAGGGGTGGAGTGCCGCGCTGCGTCTAGCTCCTTCCACAGCTTGTTTATTATCTCGAAAAAGCTCCTCGCGGTGTTGATTAGTGTCCATACATTACATAGACCTGCCAAATCTGTTCCTAACATCAGGTAGGCAAACCTACAGAAGTATCCCAATTTTTGACTAGATTCCGGTTACCCGACCAGTTTCATGCCAGAAATATCTGTAAAATAGTTCAATCTCATTCATTTTATGATCAAGACACAGTCTCACAGCTCAAAATGAAGGAACCGTAGGGATCTGAGTTCAGTCGCCAATTTAGATGCTCGGGAAACTCCCCAAAATTCCTCCATGTTGCGAGTTCACAGGTCCAATGCCAGCTTCGTGGAACATCCATTACCATGTCAGTATATTCAGTAGCAGAATTCATTCTCACTTATGGATGAGAGGGCCCAGTGGTATCAAATGCCATAATAATTTACAATAGCCTTGGTGAATGTGAGGCGTCTCGACACATTTCTGCTATTAAAAGTAGCTCATTGACAAATATACTCCAGCAGCACCAGCATCAGTGAGTGAGGCATTGGGTAGGGCAAAAATTAATAGGGAATCCGAACCTCCTGAGAGAGTGCAGGTCGTACCCGAGAAAAAAATAAATGGAAGGCCCGTTTGATTTTGGGGTGATAATCAAGTCCAGGTGTGTCGAAAATAATTCAGACTAGGAATGTAGAGATAATTTGAGTGTCACCCACACAACGACACAAGCACGGCCGGGACACGCGATGGAATGTCAGTTCTCGTGGCCAATATTGTGACCCGACTAATCCTGTAATCACTTGGAGGTCATCCTTGTTTGTTCAAAAATGAAGTACTGAATTCAATTACACCTGTGTTCTGCTGCGGCAGTTCGAATTACATCCCGCATAGCACTCTTCACAGGTATATGATGAGCCAAGATTTTGTTCGCGAAAATTGAACCATGTGAAATGTAGTACTACCACCGTGGGTATCGAATATATGTACCACTTGTGTAGATATTTATGACGGTAGTGCTGCAACATCATAGACAAATTGCTGTAGCCTATTCCTTGTTTCGGTAATTCCCAATCGTCTCACGGTGAAATTATTCGGCTCTTGTGCGAACATCTATCCCAGGGCGGACATTGAATGTATCACCATTAGAGCGATGCAATTGTATCATTGATAAAACATTAATGGGCTGGAAAGGGTTTCTAATATCTTGTGTTAGACTCATCGTACAACAAGACTTGAACCAAGGAAGAGTCGGCGAAGTCTGATCCAATTTTCTTCCCACCCAACTTGAAGCGGCCTAGCAATTGACGGCTCGCGCATCGTTGGAAAACCGGTATAGAGTGAGTGGTAAGCCTAATTGTTTTCAACGGGACTTTCTGTCTTGTTGCCAGCCCGGCAACACCAATACTAATAAACCTCTTCTACTGCGTGATCCTTAGGCTCGCATTCCCCTTTCAAACCCCGCGTGAACCCGGTTTCTCTAACACTGATTTAGTAACACTGACCAATATGTATCAGCGGCGAGTGCGTGCTCGGCAAACCCAGTGCCAATATGCGAAGATGGTGGTCCATGCATATGCGAGGATATCTCAGCATCGTTGGGCTGTCCTCATCTGGGTGCTGAGAATACATGCAACCAACCCACAGGTTCGAAAGGATGCCGAGTACCACAGTTGTACCGCGACCCGCAGATTTTCAGAGGGTATCCCATTACCTGTCCGAGCATACATTCTGTAAGGGCAACCTCTAGACCCGAGAATCTCAAGGGGCTAGCGAGGGGAATCCGAAGTAATGAATAAGAAGTAGCTAAATACAAGAAGATATGCACCTAGCGAGGGGAATCCGAAGAGAAACTCTGAGGATTCCCACGCTAGGTCGTGGGTATAAGTAGGCTACTGACTAGTAGCACATGACCGGAGTGATCAGAAGATGTCCCGGGCTTGATCGCAGGCTTGATGCCATTGCGTAAGCGACCTGTGGGGTTCCATAGGTGGATTATGTAACTTGGGCTGGTCGACCGGGTGCCGGGTGACCGGAGCCGGGCGGAGGTTCCCCTGACACATTCTAATCAGAATTAAATCACGATTCTGCTCTCAACTTCAATTATTCGCCCCAAATTCTATCAGGACCGGTGAATATTGACAGATAATGTTGGACTAAGTTTATCCTACCAGCTGTCAGCCGAGCAATGGGACATGACAGTTGCTGGTAAGATGTCACGGAATTTCTGTCCCTGTTCTGCTCGTATGATTTGACCTTGTCCTGGTCAGGCCATGCACTGCGTTCAGACCCCCCCGTAGGCACAGGTCTGCCAGATCCTGATAGGCAGATGTGTAGGCAGACCAGTGTGCCGACCCTTGCCCATCCATCTGCCCATCCCTGCCGAGGTTGGTCTAGGTATTCCCACTGGATTAGGCACACATAGACTCACGTGGGCCGATGAGCCTAGCTAAGCCTAGTTGGCCAAATTCAAAATCTTACATGGTTTGTACCTGTCCAGCCATTCCAACCAACACCAACCTAGACCCAGGTTGGCCAAGGTTGACCAAGGTTGGCCAAGATAGACACACCATTGTTGGCGAAGATCTACCAAGGTGGGCAGGATTTGCCTTGGTAGGGATGCTAGACCAACGTCGGCCGATGCCTATTAGGGTAGACCAACATCGGCTTGGGTGGGCAGTCCATAGGCGGGGATCGGTGAAGGTGGGCACATCTGTGCCTATGGGGGGGTCTGAATGCAGTGATGATCTGCCTTGTCTGGACAGCAAGAGCTTCCGTATTCAACCTGAACAGTCAAACTCGGGGATATTCAATATAATGTACACATGTAGTCAACATGTAGTTTGCAAAATGAAGAACTCAGGCTGTCCCAGCTGGAGTTAAAATGACTCCCATGCACTATTGCAAAATCTCAATTTGTTTAATAAAGTCCCCCATTGTCAATCCATCTCTAGCCTCTTCGAGGTCTCAGTCCGGCGAATTTATGGGAAGGCCATTTTGAGGAAATCGAGAACCGAGTATGGGAGCTTGTTACCCACCAGCCAATTTAAATTCAAAGTCAAGACGGGCTTGTGACTCACCTTGGACTCGATCTGAGCTGAGGGAACGCTGCCGCGCACTGACGCGACACTGCGGGGCATTGACGCGGCAGTGCGGGGAACTGACGCGGCAGTGCGGGGATGTTGACGCGGCACTGCGGGGATGTGAGGCGGCGTAGAGGAGATGTGAAGAGACAAGTTTCGTGAACATCGAGGCTCTAACTTGCGGATATAATTCAAGTTGAACATTGTGCTTCTAGTACTATTTGAGACCCGTTACTTGGCCACCTTGATGTTTTCAGGCAGTGCACAACACGTGGGGTAGCGGTATTGGATCCGGGGGTGGTCTAGTACATGTGCATACATAGGAGGAGTAATTTGAGGGCTGGCCGGCGAATTTAGGCAGCCTATTGCGGACGGCGTGAATTTATTTCGAAGGGATTCCAAAAATAGTAATATACTAGCTAGTTGGCCACGCCGGCCCAGTCCTCTTCATGGGTTGAATGAGGACTTCTGGTGAATTCAAACCGTTGAATTAGGTGCCAAACCATTATTCTAGATGGTTGTAATCATGATTTAGGCTATATAATTAGCGTCTATATATTGATTTTCAGCAGGGGTGCATAGGGAGAATAGACAATCTGGACGATTGAGGTGCTAGTTCATGACTAGCGGAGCATGTCACCCAAAATAAGTTGCGGAATGGTTTATAAGAATTATGTAAATGTACTTGGATGCACCAGACATCCTACCAACATCCACGGGTCCTGGAAAAATTTCGACTGTGCGGACCACAGAAAACTGGCCTTTCGAGACAGACCACAGCAATGGGAAAGGACAGAGGGCTGCATAAAATTAACATACCTCTCAGGCTCAATATCCCTGTATCATGATTGCCTATCTCAAGTTTCAGAGTGGCCATGGCAATCCTCTGTTCGTTAGCGGCATGGCCATGTTGCACCCTCAATGTCAGAATTCACCCCTTCTTGACACCAGTACAGATAAGGGTGGAAGGAATGTATGAACTTTTGTGGCACAGATTGAAGCCCCGAATGAGACGAGCAGAATGAGCCCCCAAACTCGTCGATCGGCCCAGAACTCGTGGAGAAAGAGAGCCAGCGGGTCTGTGGCGGTAAGAAACTGATCGCATCACCCTCCGGCACGACATCAAATACCACGCAGCATTTGATCCGACCATCAGTTAATCTCCAAATTGGGTATGGACCACCGTTAGGGGTCGCATTCCGTCCTGCGAGGCCCAACTTTGCACATCCTGGACCAGACAAGCTTATAAATGCCAAGTGGCCAACTAACTTGGGTGGCCAAGTAGGGGGTCTCAAATAGTATACATGTGGGAACTTGCTTTCTGTAGGAAAGGAATGAACATGGGGCCTTGGTAAACGATGATTCAGGCTCGGAATCGTCACAGTTAACTCCCACGCGTGCTATATATGTGTTCGCAGTAGTTCTGTTAGTAATAACAACCCGTGGAGGTGGTTGAAATCCTTCAAGCATTTAGTGGTACTTACAGTCACTATTATTTCTGAAGGTTTTTCTGTTCCAGACAATGTATTCAAGGGTAGTAACACTCCCCCCACTTAATTTGAGCTCTCCAACATGCTGTGGAAGGAAATAAGCAGAGCGCGGCACTTCCCGCCCGACGCGGCAATTGCACAGCCACCGCCGCGCCAATGCCGCGTCAGTTCCCCGCACTGCCGCGGCAGTCGCGGCACTTTCTCCGGGCCCGTTTACAAGTAGTGACATCCAATTATGTCCATTCCCACGACATGTGAAGCAGTGTCGAATTGTCAGGCTGGATATTACTCGAAGATCACAGCAGCGAAACAAGAATCAAAAATGAACATCGGAGGTGGTTATGCCCCAAATGGCCGCTGAGATGGAAAGCCATGGAAAGTACGCGAATGAATGGTCGCCAATGTGATTAACAGCTTTTTGAAGTCTCATGCAGGGTCGGGGATTGGCGTAAAGTCCTGCAACTATAATTATCGCAGAACAGCCGCTGAGAATGAGGAAAAAAGAAAAAGCCCGAGTCATTGGTCGTTGATGCAGTTAACAGCTTTCTTCAAGTTAAAATAAACGAGCGCTTGAAGCCTCATGCGAGATAGCGAGGAATGAATGCAAATTCCGACGAACGATTGAGGACTCTTCGGGTACCAAGATGTTGGCGTACAATGAGACCATAAACGTAAGTCCAAGAGTAGGGCAGGGAAGATAACTGAAAGTATTGTAGCTCCTGCCGCCTCATGTAGCCATCACTGAACGCTGTTGACCCACCAAAAGCACACATCACGGCCCCAGTGTAGTGTCCATGAGGGATGTACAGTGGCAATGAAAAAAAAGAACGTCCAATCGATCGATCAGCGCTAAGAATTGCCATTGGGGGTATTTATAATCGTTCTACCACGGTGCTGGCGCTGTGGCATTTGGCAGAACCACACGTTTCTTCTATATGTCAGAAGAACCTCATCAAGCTGTGAATTATTGCATCGTTCTGTGGTATCCGAGTCCATGGCTCTGTAACGCACCTTCGATGTATTTTTACGCCAATGTCCACTTGCACTGCCCTTCTCATGGATCAACGGAAGCATTGTATCGATTAATGCTACTGGCTCGAAAACGCCGCCGCCACACAGCCTCCTCTGAGTCTTGCATCGTCCCGCCAAAAATTTGCCTGAGCTGGGTCACCCATTACGTAGTGGAATTATCCCAAACCTCAAATGAACACTCACTGCCACGGATCTGCCTAGTCATTTGTGCATAAGCCGCTGTCGGGTGCGGTTGCATCCGGAGGACCACCCCCGCGAGCGAGGCCTGCAGGTTTTGCACATACTTTGCCAGAAGATCCTGCGAGTCGTGCACGATCTGGCTGATGACGTCTGACGTCTGCGGGTGTGGGCCGCCACGGGCCAGCCGAGGAGCTGGGTGTATTGGTATCTTGCCGGTGTGTGAGGGAAGCAGGACGCACCACAAAGTAAGGGAACGCACCGTATGTAGGAGAACTTGAGCTCAAATACTTCGGGCGTGCCCGTCCCCGCGAGCCAGTAACGGTCCGACTGGAAGTTGTTCGAATAGCAATGCTGCAGGTATGCGCGCGCGTCAAGTTCTCGCCAAAATGCACCATGATGATGAGGCTCACCTTGGGGCCGGACGCGGCAAGGCTCACCCAGCCAGCGACGACTGCACGGGATGTCAGTTCACAGACTCTCAACGAACGACAATCAGTCGAGGGGGTACTGAAAACCAAGTAAAGGATTAGAAACACGCACCCCGACACCGGCTCCGTAATCGACACCGGCGTGAGGCTTCCGACGACGTGCGTCGGCAGCTGGCGCGCGCGCTGGATCGTGCCCTTGACCTCGGGGATATCCAAGGTCGATTCCCCGCATGGAAATACCCCTCCCCTCAACTCCCGACTCAAGCACCCGATTATAGGCTCCCACGGTGAAATCTTTGACCATATTCAAAAACCTTTTTTTCGCTACTCTTGGTCCTGTGGCGCCCTGAAAAAAACCCTCTCTACCTCCATATTTCTCCACGGCCTCGCCCCATCGAATGCCTTCATTTTGAGTCTAAGTATACGCGCAATGTTCCGGCCTGAATTCCCTGAGATATTCGCAATTCGCGGTCGGGGAGACGGAAAACTCCTGTTTTTGATGCGCTACAGCCCGACCCTCGCGCTACGATGCTGTTTTAGAAGAGAATTTGGTTTGGCGCGGTTGAAACTGCCAAACAAACCTTTCGCAATCTAATCTTCTAATCTACCGCTCATAGCGCCGCAGCGCATCCCGCCCGCCCCAACACTCTACCTACCGACAGCCGCTACATCGTCTGCTCCACCTGCAGCGCCGTGCCACTGCAGCGTATTCGGCAATCTCGGCCGGCCGCTACTCCCTCTACTGCAGTGTTACTTCGGCGCTACCGATGTCACCTGCGCTACGGCCGCCGGCCCCTACTGCCCCTCCCCGACGCGCTACAAGCTACGCGCTACGACCCCTATCAGCTTCGACGCTACCACGCGACGTGTTTGTTTGCGCGTGCGTGTCGCCATCACCGCCGTCCGCATCGGCCTCTGACTCGCAACTACCTCCATCACTGTAACACTAGTCGCCCGCACTGCGCTACTATGCTACGCTTAACTGCCTACTTCTACCTCAATACTAAGCCCCAGCCATGGCTATCTGCCGAAGCCGACTCGAGGACCAAGCGCCTGCGCACCCACCTTACTCTCCCTCCTCCAAGGTCTGTCCCTCCCCTTTCTCTTCTCCCTGACCGAGAAGCAAACAAGCACGACCTCACGACCTCCATTTTGTCCACTACGCACGCGCCGACGCTGCCCCGCCCCGCCGCGACTCTGCTGCTACTGCATGTGCAGAGCAGCTGCCCCTCGACACGCGCCTCGTACGATCTATGTAGGTACGTTTTCGTAGCAGACCTTTTACTCTTCTTTTTTCCTCCTCCCTTTTCCTCGCTCAACGTACCTGTCTTCTCCTTCCCCTCTTCCTCCTCCTCTTGGCCTTCCCGTTTCCTTTTGCGTACACTAACCCTCCGGCATCCATGTCCTTGGCCGCGTGAAGATGTCGTCCCGCATCCGCGATAATGGTCTCCGGCGTCGCCGCTCATGCAGCTGCCCCGCGCTGCCTCTCTCGTCGCCCATCGTGTGCCCGGTCCCCACCTCCCGTGAACGTCGCGCACGACCTCCCTGCGACCACCAGTGCTGCTCGCTGCACAAGCGAAGCCAATCTGCCCTCACCACGCTGCCCGCACCATGTCCCCTACGACCATTCCCCCATTCTGTGCGACATTCATTATCTTAAATTCTTGTTCTCCAACACGGAAACACACCTGTAACGCCCACTATACCGTTGTAGTTAGAGGTGGAGATATACGTGATCTCCGCCTCTAATTAGTGCCGTTCAAGCAGATCCTCGAGGATTGCTTAATTATCGTTAATTTCAGTGCTATTTAGCGTAGATAATTAGTGAAAGCAATGGTATTTTTAATATCTTTGGTACTGCTACGCGGATGCCATCAAAGATGGCGCGCAACGCCGTGGCGCGCCGAAGGCGCCATCACAGCGATCAATGCTGGTGATCCCGTCCCCGCCTCCGAGTCCCCCGGCCTCAAAAATACACGTAAATCCACGGAAAAATTACAGTTGAGAGGTATATACAAGCTAGAGGCATCCATGTATTCATAATAATATAAATCTCAGGCAGTCAGAGCATACAACAAGTACGTACAAAATACAGAGCAAGGTCCACATTAATTAATATATACGGGCGGGCGGCGCATCCTTCGTGATGCGCATAATGTGCTCGAAGCCGTCACAGAGGGTCTCGACATCCACCTCTCCACCCTCCTCCTCCTCCTCCCCCTTTTCAAGTGGCGGGGCCGGCGTGGCTTGAGGACCAGGGAGGAATGTGTGAGATAGGGAGGAAGGTGGGGTCGTCGTGCTGGGGGGGTTCTATGTCGCGCATCTCGACGTCGCTGTCAGGTGTTGATGCTGCCAGAATACGTCGCTCCTTGTTGACGCTGACGCCCGGGGACAGAGATGCTGTGAAGCCTGGCTCCTTGCTCAGCTTCACGAGGCGCTCCATGTGCAATGAATTGAAGCGCCCCCGTTGCATCCGGTGTAAAGCGACCTGGTGGGCGAGTGCTGCTTGGCTGCTGTCCCGTAGTCGCCGGTCATGATGGATGAGGAATGCCTCCTCGTCTACCATATGCGTCACCAGCCTTGGTATTTCGAGATTGAGGCGTGCTATTTCCTCGTCGGCGCAGAGCAGCTTGAAGTGCTGGTCCATCGCAGCACGTCCAGCTGCCTGTGCCCATGGCTCGCTCCGGATGTCTTCGCGGCCCTCCCGCAGCAGGTCAAAGTCCGCCAAGAAGGCGTAGTCGACGATTTGCTCCCAGGTGAGCACGGTTCTTGCGGGCACCATTGCACTGGCAGCCTCGTTGTATCGCTCCAGTGCTGTCTTCACGGCCTTTGAACGTGCTTGCAGCGCTTTGGCAATGTGTTTACGGAGCTTGTAGCCTTAGTCATCTATTAGTCATTTGTAAATTTCGCATGGAAGAGGCGTACCTGTATCAGACATGTTGACCTTTGAAAGCTCAAACATTCTCGCAACGACCAAGCCCTCAAGCTCGTCAATCGCGCGCTGATACCGCCGGTTCTCCACCATTGTGGCCGCCGCCACCCAGTCCTCGTCCCCCTGCTGCCATCGCATCTGGACCCCAAGCTTGAGCTCCAGCTCCTGCACGGCATCCAAGGTCTTTGCGTAAACCTCCAGTGCATGATGCCGCTGTGTCTCAACGCGTCGAGTCTGCGCAGCTGCGGCTGCATAGGTCGTATCCGTTTCAGCCGGCATGAATGGACAGGCAACCTTTCGGATCACGTCCACCCGCTCCCTTGAGGCTCTATCAGCACGATATATAGAGAGGAGATGCGTGCTTACTCGTGATCGAGCAGATTCACTAACTTCTGGTAATATTCCATCTGCAGTGTCTCATGCTCGGGCTCCTTCAACAAGGAGCTTAAGTAGTCCTTCTCCCTCTCTAACCACGTCTCAAAGACGGAGCGGGATTCGACGCCCATGGCGGCCATCGCCTCACGAAGACGTGCTTCTGTTCCCTTGATTTTGAGGGCACGGCGGTATTTGCTAACTAACAACAGCGCTGTTGCGACATTAGCAAATACCCAGCACCCGCAATAAAGAAGGACTTACAAAGGCCCTGGTAGGCATCAGCCATATCTGCGTGCTTGAGATAGCAGGTGATTGTCTGCTGGCGGTGGAAGGCGGTGGCGTAGCGAGTCGTCGAGGCGAGGGCATTGGACTTGGAGAAGAAGGATTCACATCCCTCGAGGTCTTCCAAGCCCATGCCTCTAACGTACGTCGAGAGGTTGGTGAGTTGGCAGCGGCGGTTGTGTGCATGCCCGTGGAACGAACCCACAAGAGCCTTGAAGTTGTTGTCGTTGGCAAGCTGCGCGAGAGCGGGGTGCATTCGCACCATCTTACCAAACTTGCAGCCAATGTCGTACCCTAGCCCTAGCTCACGCAACACAAGCAGGAAGTGCGCCGTGATGGCAAAGCCATATTTTGCCCTATAACCTTGTCAGAGCTTTTACTACGAATGGAAGAAAAGAAAAGGGCACGTACAACTCGCCGCTCTTCACCATGTCGACAACTACAAGCACAAATCCATGCCTGCAGAGCGCAGGGAAGATTCCCGTCTCATCGTACATCCCGTACGCACGCGCAGTGACATCCTCGCGCATGTTCTGCCAGCGCTCCGTGCACCCATCTCCCTCGTCCGCCAACTCTGAGCCTGGGACAAACTCCTTCATCAACTCGTCAAGCCCTTCCTTTGACCACTTGTCCACCTCCTCGCGCGTCAAGTAATAATCACCAGGAGGAACGCGGTCATCCTTGCGCTCCTTTGATGCACACAGAACTGTCTTCCCATCTGCACCAACCTCCTCTCTCTCCCGCCGCTGAAACGGTGCACTTGCGTGCAACAGTGTAATCCAATATCAAAAAGAGCAAGACAATGTCTGCTCAATTTAACACCAAATAAAACACTGACTACTACTCAATAATGCGCGTGTGTGTGTGTTCGGGGAAGTAGGATTTAAAAACCCTTCAACCTTAAGAACAAGTGGTTGTAATTGACTTTATGGTTGTCAAACCGTTGGAATAACCGTAGTTAATTTAAACAACCCCCAAGTTGTAGTGGCAATGTAATAGAACCCACAAGACTGATAAGTCTTGCTGAACTAAATAGCTGGTGAGGCTAAAGACTCAAAAAGAGCTTTGTGCCAACAAGGGGGGTGATAATTCACTGTCTATCTAGTACATTTGGTGGAGCTTTATAGTGTTACTGGCTACTGCGGGTTACAAACAATATAATAATTTAGCGGAGAGAGAATGCACATTTGTAAGTGCCCAGATAAATAGAATAGAACATCCCTACTGCCCAGCTTTAGAGAACAGAGCATCCAGCCTGCTCAGATCTTGGGATTTAACCATCCGAGCAGCTTTAAAGCACTATTTCTAAGCCAATTCTCCCTACCAAGCCCATTATTAAGTAGTATGTACTCAACAATAGACCAATCAACCTTACAAACCCTCCTACAGGCTGTATTGTCATTTCCCTATGCGAAGACTAAGTGCACATCGCGCCATTAGCCCTCTTAATCATCCATTTACAGGTGTGTTGTTCCTTGTTTGTTCCCTACTTCAAGACGCGCTGGGGCACATGACCACTTCAGGGCCGGGCTTTCCAGTTCCAGTGTGCGTACACAGTTCAACCTTTGGTTCAATAGACTTCAATGGCAGTTTAACTGATTCCTTCAATAACTCCCTTGGTTACCTGGCATCCATATTGACACCGAACTTGCTACACGGGTTCCCTGCAGCTTGTCGGGTGAGTCCTATAGCTAACTGATTAAACTCCAGAATAATACTAGTTACTCTGTTAAGAGTACTGATAGAATCCCTTCATTCAATATTGTTTAGAGCTAGTTTTCAATGCTTCATAGGTTTAATACTCAGTCTCGGGACAAGACTAGTACCCTCTGTGTCTTACTTCAATTAGATTGCTCTAATGTAACTTTGTAAAATCAAAGAATTTAGGCGTGTTCAAAACCACGCCTTATCACTGCCAAAACCGCTTCAGCGAGTTGTTTCCGTCAATGGTGGCGAGGAAGGGCAGGGGAATCACAGGCTCTCCCTCGAGTTTGTACAAACATGCAGGGCATGCGTTCTTCAGCCGCCAATCTAGAGTGTCACGACCAAGCGCGACTTGTACGCGTGAATCTACCCCGGCGCGGATTGCCAAGTAAACATCGAAGGCAATGGAGAACTGTGTTGAAAGGTATGAACGTGGGGCGGTCCCATGGATATCGCAGAGGGCCCGCACAAAGGGCTGGACCCCCAGGCACGGGCAGCGTAGCTGCGTCACTCGGAAGACTTCGAGCGCACGGGCTGTGATGACAACGCTCGGGAAGTGGGGTGCGACGGGTAACAACCCCTGGCGTATGAACGCAGACGCGACAAAGTGGTCCCCTTCAACAACGGGGACATCTGTATAGTACGCCGCTACATAGCCAAAAAAAAAGAAATAAGTCGAAATGTCAAACCCATAAAATCAGAAATACTTGCAAAATAAATCCACGACGTAGACGCGCAGCGTCGCCTCCACAATCGCGTCCTCAGGGTGCTTGTAGAGATTTCCCAAGCCACCCTCTGCAGTGTCAAGGGCCCAATCCATATATGCATCGACCATTTGTGGCATCTGTGCCGCAAATGCGTTGACACGAATCTGTGTCCGGTCCCCACGCGTTCGGTTATCCCGTCTCCGACTCCAGAGTTTACTGTTAGGCTATATTAGCAGGTGAATAAAAATTTAAGACCCCACACGCACTTGTGGTGAGCTCGCAGTTTCTCGAGCAAAGTTTGCTCTGCATCTTCCACTGCATCGTCAGTCAGGTCTTCCCCTGCATGGCTGATGTCTGCCGGCATACGTCCACGAAGGACATCCTGTTCGTACCCATTAAAAGAATCGTTGTCGTCGTATGGGTCGGGAATATCGCACCGCTGCTGCTCTGTCAATGCTAAATCAAATGGTTAATTTGCGGAGGAGGGTAATAAAAATATGAGCACACCTGCACGCCAAGCCTCCTCTTCTTTTTCTTCAACCTCTTTCCGCAGCCGAACTTGAGCAGGAGTCAATGTCTCCGTCTGGTTGATGGCGCGTCCCCCCACGGAGCGACGAGTGCGCCTTATTTGGAGGGCACGCGATGAAGAGGTGGCGGTCTTGGCATTAGCAACGTGTCGCTTTGTCAAAGTTGGGCCAGCCATTTGACAGACGGCACAGAGTAGGTAGAACAGGGGGAAATCAAAGCTGTGACTGTTTGGTCACATTGTCACTCCTCTTGAAGTTGTTGATCACCTACAAGGACCTACACGACGCGTTTCTGCTGGTGAGTTTCCCTTTTTTTTCCAGATGGTCTTCTTCCAGGCGCGTCTGCTTGCGTGCTAGAATCAATACTTGGTAACTGGCACGCATAATCAGCAGATAAGCCTGGGGAAAAGCCTACTGGTTTTTGCCACCAATTGAACTACTTCTGACGTGTTTTTCTTTGAATCTTTGCAGGTTATGCCCGGTGTTTGGTACCCGCTGGCCCGGCGTGTAAGTAGGAAACCTCTCTAAAAAATTCAGAGATTAAAATGCGCCTAGACACGTAGTGGCGCCGAATTCGCAGCATTTAGTCTTCCCCCAACGGTCTATCCTCTTCAAAGCCTTGACTTTGACCTCACCCCTCTAATTTCGCGTGCCATAGCTGCTGAGAATGATGGCCAGGATGATCACGAAGAAGAAGACACGCTCCACGAGGAAGAAGACGCCTTGGACGACCTTTTGCCACCCCACCTCGACAGTGGCATCGATGATGCGTGGCCGTCTCTGCCTCCCCCAGACCCTTGGGACGAGGTAGATGAAGCAAACCCCTGCCCCCACAAACACAGCCGCAGCCACCCACCCAGCTTCAACGAAGTCGTGGCCAGCGCGGAGATGCCACACACCGGTTTCCGTCGTCATCGCCCTGCAAAGCCACAAAGGCTTGCCAAGAAGCACGCGTACCTCTTGGCCAAGCGCAAAGCGAAACGCACGAAGTCAAAGCAAGAACAGGGACATGTTCCCGCCGCCGCGACACTGGACGAGCACGTTCGGCGCGCTCTGCCGCTTGCGACTGGCCTCACCGCCTCTACTCTCCCCGCTGCCTCGGGCACGTATGCCGCCAAGAACGCAGATGCAGGCGAGCGATATGGCAGCAAGGTGCGCCGCTCCTTGGCAAACTTGCTTGGGCTGGGGTTTGAGCGGGTCAAATGGGACGGCTTGTGCGTGTTTTTTTTCCTTGCCTTTTCTCGCCCTCTCATTATTTTTGTCTAGCACACCCAGGCCCATCGTTGATGCCCATGGCCGCATCGTCGCGGTACTCGCTGGCCAGCCTCGCGACAGAAGCTATGCTGAAGCCACGCAGCGCGCATTCCAAGCCATCTGCAACGCCGGTGCTCAGGCTCGCTTCCCCGCTGCCATGCGCAACCATCGGCGCGGGTTGTTTGCCGCCATGAACATCGGCCTGTGCTATGGGGAGGGCCAGACCACCCCTTGCTGGCTCAACAACAAGGAGTACACCGCCGTTGCAGATGGGCTGCTTGCAGACCCAGATATTGGGCGCATGGCTGGGTTTGCTGATGGTATGCACCCAACCCTCCCTCACTGAGCCAGCTAACGTCCCCTCTAAGCGGCCTTTGCCATGTGGGTGCCGCGCCTTCACAGCTACTACCGCGAATATGATGCCAAGCTGCGCAAGCATCACCCGCACCTCCGCCGCCCCTTCCCTCACTCCACCTTCTTCACTGCAAACTTCAACTTCGGGCGCAACGTATGGACCTTCAAGCACCGCGATGTCCTTAACTTGGCATTTGGATGGTGCGCAATCCAGGCGCTCGGCCGCTTTGATGCGACCAAAGGCGGGCACCTAGTCCTCTGGGACTTGCGGCTCGTCATTGAGTTTCCCGCCGGTGCTTTGATCCTCGTCCCCTCAGCAACGATTGCTCACTCAAATGTCCCCGTGTCGGATGACGAGGAACGCACTTCTTTCACCCAGTACAGCCCCGGAGGCGTCTTTCGTTATGTAGACAATGGATTTCGGACAGTGAATGAGCTAGCAGAGGCAGATCCAGCGGAATACGAGCGGCTTATGGAGTTGAAGGAGAGGCGGTGGGAGATGGGCCTCGGGCTTCTTAGCACAATGGACGAATTACTTACTGTAGACACTGAATAAAATTCTTTGCCATCATACATCTGAATGAGTGAGCACACGGATTAATCTCGTTAACTGACATCTTTCTTCAATTCATCCACTTCTACCACAGCGTTCGGTATCAAATTTTGGGATAGGTAATTACTCACCATTTCACACTACTTTGGTTTTTTGACCTATATTTTTTTTTTTTGAAAAATCACAGTGGTATCCTCATGCCCGATTTTCTTTTAATCAACAGCGATGGGTGTTTTCTCACTGTAGAAAAATCAACAAGGGATATCAACGACGCTAGCAAGCAGTACAATTAAATTCTCCTGGAAATTTGGTCGGTAACTCATTTCTCATGCCGATTACATTCTAACTTTGGGTACTGATCATCACCTCTCCTCTTACAACCTCGACTGCTTGATCTCAAGCCGCTCATGCCTGCTGGCCGACCTCGGCTAGACCCTGAAATCAAGCGTGAACGGCGGCGCCTCAGCCGCAAGCTCTATGAAGAGAAGCAAGTCGCGCAATCCCGGTTCTTATATATTCACCAACCTCTCGCAGAAATGCTGCAAAACGTCGTGAGGCTGCCCGCCTTGGCATGAGTCGGTACGGAAAGGTTTCAACTGGCCTCTGCGCCTGCTTCTGAACCAGGTTGCAGCCACCGAGCAGCCATTGCTTCTGACGACCACAATACACGTCGCAAATATCGTAGTATGGCTAATGAACACGCTGAGAACTACCGTGCTAGGTGCGTCAGTTTGCTGTTAAATGTGTTGCATCTTCTCATGGCTCTATTGTACTCAAGGAAAGCCATTCAAGAGCGTGAGGCACTTGTTGCTGCCAACACCACGAAGAACAAGACAAGGTGAGGATATTACACATTGTCTCTACCAAAATGACATGCATTGGTAGGATGCGCGAAGCTGAGGCTTTGCGTCAAAAACATAGAGCAGTTATGAAAGCCCCCCCAGCCCCCAGCAGCTACAAAAGCTGCCAAATCCACCACTATGGTCGCGACCAAGCCTTTGCATCAATATGCAGGGTTTCGAGCCACCTCGCCAACTACCCCAACCCCAGCGGCGCGCCGCCCTTCAACAGCGGTGCTTCACCAACGTGCCGTACCGGATAGAAGTGAATCTCCAGATGAAGGAGAGGACAGAGAATACAGGGACTTTGTCGGTGAGATGGCTTGGCCTCTACGTGCCGTCCGTGCAATGCGATGCTCCTATTGTTTCGACGAGCATTGCATTGGTTGTGCATGCCTGTGCGAGGCCTCCCCCAAGTGGATAGAGCACTCTGGCGGGCATTTCTTCCCCGCCTGTAAATGCGAGACAGAGGACTGTCCCGGATGTGCCTGTATATGCACTATAAGCACGGTTTGGAAGGAGCATGGCGGGCATTCTCGCTCCAAAAAAATTCGTATATTCACTTCTCCTTAATTACATTGCTACAAGTACCTCAATAGAATTTTCTTTCACCCCTTTGACTTGTACGAGTGAATATCTTGGAGGAGCAACTGCCATCAATTTTGAATTGATGGAAGAATTGATGGCAGTCGCATGCATGACTTTGACTCTATGTCCTCCCCTCCTCCATATACTGTCAACGGCGACGTCCAGGTTTGTCGGGCGGTCCCTCTTTTCGACTTCGACTACGACAAAAATTGTCCCAAGAATCATACCGGCCCGTTTTATGCAATATTGAGTGGTGAATTTCGCGTTGTGGCTGACCAGTGCGTCTGGTATTTTTTACTCCTTTTTTTGCTTCTTTCTTTTGGCTGAATGATGCACAGGGACTCTCGCGCCGAGGTGGAGGAGAAGTACCCCAATGCACGTACCTGGGCCGCCCCAGATTGGCCAACGTTCGTGCAATTATGGGCTCTTGACTGTGGGGAATACCACGGCCACAAGCCTGAGGACTTCACGCCACCGCAGTCCCCGGCGCCCTCCTCGACCTCCTCATGGAACCCGACACCTACACCCTCACCATCACCGTCGCCTCCATCTTCATCCTCGCCTTTGCCTACGCCCCCATCCTTGCCAGCACCTTCATTACCTGCGCCCACGCCCATAGTAGAGAAGAAACGTGCACCTCCGCTCAGCAAGGATGATCTTGCCCACCTTGCGAGCTTTAGGAACGCAACATTTAGCCCGGAGCGGCTGAAGCAACAGTTCACGCGAGTTCTAGGACCGCAGTCGGTACTACAGCCTCTGCCTCGCGAGCTCAGCGTCGTCCCCAGGGAAATCACCGCCATCCTCCCAAAAGCAAAAGCTGAGGCGCCGCCTGCCATCGCCTCAGCTCAGGGCGTGCTCACTGCCTCTCACAACAAGCTACCCCCGCTCCTTGGCATCTCTGGCGACGAGGACAAGGCTTTCCTCCCATCCCACCTCCCCTCATTTATCCCCGGCACGTTTCACGATGCTGCTCACAACCCAGTGTGCCAATATACGGCCCCTTCGAGGATGGACGCCGATGCGGAGCTGCACCGCGTCCAACTGCGCGCCCACACGGAGCCCCTGTTATATGCTGTGAGCGGCCGTAACCGGGTTTTTCAGAATAGGTGATGGTTTTTTTGGCTTGGTTTCTTGGGTTCTCACTATTTCTTCAGGGATCGTGCGGTGGCCACGTTTAAGAACACTCCCGGCGCCGACCTCCTCGTCACCTGTGATGAGGAGGAAGCCTTCAAGTTCCTGGAGGAAGTCGACTAAATGTTTTTGTTGTTGTTGTTTTACTTTGTCTATACATACACGAGGTTGGCGGTAGTATGGCTGTAATACTGTAAAATAATTATTTTTAGCGCACCCCAGGTTTGGAAAATAAAAGAACACACTGGTGTTGAATCGTGAAAAAAAGGCCCAGGTCTGGGAGGTCACAAAAAATGTACAAAGTAGGAGGACTGGAAAATGTGACATGGATTCATGGCGGTAAAAAAAGTATCAACCCCTTAAAAAGAATAAATTACAACCTTGTGTGGCTGGGAAAAAGTAACACCTCCAACCTCTCCCTAAGGTGATCTTTGTTTGGCATGAATGGTCAGGTCAGGTATCTTGCTGTTATCTGCCTCTCTTCTCCTAAGAGGACCGACACTGGTAGACATGATCCTGTCCCTGGTTTCCTCACAGAGGCCTACAGCATCAGCACTCAGGCCCAGTTTGTAATGGATTCCCTCCCCAATGCCGAATTTCCAGCGGTGGAGCAGAGTAGCCCTCACGAATGATGTCCAGCAGACTCTCGACGCCATCAATAACCTCTTCCTGCCACTTCATAACCAATCCGCCGCCCTACCTGCGACCTTTCTCCAAACGGAATACACCGGCAAGCCCGGTCAGACAATGTAAGAGACTGTACCGAGATGTCAGTGCAGTTGGGAACCGTACCATCGAAGTTCATGGACACCGTAAAGCAAGGACCAGGAACTTTCTCTGGTGGTCACTTCGAAGGATAGTCATCAAGGCTGCTCTTCTTTTTTTTGGAATCCTATGCAGGTAGCCACATTTCTGGCAAACCCCGGTGTCACTTGTTTATCGCTCTCACGAGGTTATTAATTTGGGTTCCACGGGGTCGTTATTTTTGTCCCAGGTGGCTACCTTCTTTGTGAATTCCTCGGGTGTGCTTTTTTTGGGCCAAAAATAATTATTTTACAATATTACAGCCATACGGTAGTGTTAGTGAAAAAATAAACGGCTTCTTGAGCATAAATTGAATGTTGTGACCTAAGTTTGAGCAAAAAAAAAAAGGAATGAGGAGAAGTGAATACATGAGCAGAATATAATAACAATAATCATGCTGGAAAAATGCAAAAGAATTACCTGGTCAAGGGGTCGAACAAAAGACCCCATGATTCAGGGGTTGGGATGCTAAGTTGCAGAGATAACGCGATCTCTTCAGTCCAGCCACTCCAACCACTGAGCCATGGGGTCGGAAGTAGAGTGGGAAATGAAGTGTTTTCTCAGGTTCTGACAGAAGCTGTCATTCACGTAAGTATAGACGCTTCTCTTCTTGTTGGTTGACGGTGGGAAAGTCGCAGGTGACTCCTATTCTCTCTCAACTTTTCACCACCATGCCTTCCGCCCCTGCACCCCATGTTGTTCGCAATCCCGGTTTCCATGTCCAGCTTTCGCGCCGCCGTGTTGTCAAGTCCAAGGCTATTAAGGCCTCTGATAATCTCAGACTCGCACAGTCCAGGAAGAAACGCGTCGACTTTCAAGATGCCATTGATGCTGAATTCGAAAGACGCGCCGCATCCATCACGAGCATTGCAGCCACGTACAGCAAGAAGCCTGATTTTGTGCGCACCATTCTCTGCAGCCTCAGCCAGTTCAAGAACATGCGCGCACCTACCTTGCGTAATGCTGTGGTGCATCAACGCGCATTAGACTACCAAGCCCAAGGTGTGTTTTCTTTTCCCTCTGCTTCCTTGTATGAAACCTTAGCAGGAATTTCGAAAAAACTTCACGAGATCCGGGCGGAACTTCAGCAAGATATTGACGACGGTGCCTTCAGTCTCGACACCATTGAGGATGAAGAAGCAACGAGGCTGCTTGAGCAGCTCCTCGAACATCGCAAGCTCAAGAGGAAGGGCGCGCGCGCAACAACCAAGGCCGCGCAAACCGACGCCAAACAGACAACAGCCCGGATTGGAGATGCAGTAAGTTGGCAATTTCGTACTTTGTGCTTCATAACTGGCTAATTTAACTACTCATTAGATGTCGGACCTACAACTGCGCACAGGCGTCTGTGGTGTCGCGTTTTTTTCTCGGGGTAATGCAGACGACCCCTCGTTGCCGAACATTGTCGACTCCGACGACGCGATGGACTTCCTAACAGAGGTTTTGCAGATCTCCCCCTTGGACTTTCTGCGCAAATTTGAGCAATGGGTTGTCACACGGGAAGGAGGTATGAACATCTTTGTGCGCCGTCGTATTAACCCCTCACGCCACTCCTTTTTAGGCAACCGCGAGAGGAACGGCGTCAATGACGTGCGCAAGGACGTATCCACATACATTCAAGATGGACTCCGTATGCACTTTTATCCCCCTTTCATAGCCATGCTAAGTGATACGCAGGAAAAATTACTAACAACCCTAATGCATTGATGGAGTACATGAACTACGACGTAACTATCCGTGAGGCCAAGGGTGTCGAGCTGGCGGGAGTCCCGACCGACGTGAAGGTCGATAAGCGTGGGGACTGGAATGTGGAGACAGGACGGCGCGTCCATGAAATGCTCCGTACCGGCGCTATTCACTGGGTCAAGATGACGAAGAGCCAGCATGAGGCCCTCATTGCAGAGCTCAATGCGAAGTGTGAGGCCCTCGGTGCAGGTGCTTTGAAGAAGCGCAAGCCCCGCTCCGACAAAGACCAACCACGTGGCCAGTACAAAAAGCGGGCAACTGCAAAAAGCAAGAACTCGGCGCCTGCAGAGGAGCCTGAGGCCGACGACAGCGACGAGGACTGCGAGGGCAGTGTGGAGAAAGAGACAGAAGGTGTCCAGGCAACCCCGCGTGCTGACAGCGCGGTGCTCGCCCCTGGTGCTGGTGCCGGCCCCATCCTCTCTGTGGCTGGAGCCATCCCTGCCAACTTCGCCGCCTCATCGCCAATCGGGCCTTTCAGCACGGCGCTCGCCCCTGGTAGTGGTCCCGGCCCCATCCCCTCCGTGGCTGGAGCCACCCCCACCAACTTCGCCGCCTCATCGACCATCGGGCCATTCACAGGCTCCTCCATCTTCGCCCCCTCCTACTCCTTCGACCTCGCTGACCCGGACAAGGTCCCTGACTACAACCCTGCGCTCAATAACTTGAGCTTCGACCTAAACTTCCCCGTGCTCGGCAACTTGGACCCCGCGCTCCACTTGGAATTCGACCCAGCCCTCCTGCAGCTCCTGCAGGATGGAATGGCCACGTACAACCCCGACCATGACACGGGAACATTGCACGCACCCTACGGCCCCTTCCCTCCTCCAATTCACTCGAACACTCCCCTGAGCATCACAGCTCCAGATGCCGTGCGCCCGTTGAACCCCACAACGACATCCAATACCACTGGCATCACCAACACGAGCGCGAGTGCCGAGAGCTCGAAGCGGAAGCGGGGGCCCGAGGCTGACAATGACGGTGTTGCCCAGCCAGCGAAGAAGGGGCGCAAGAAGCAGAGGGAGAATGCGCCGGCCGCGCAAAGCGCGGGAGAGATGCCAGCGAAGAAGCCGCGCAAACCGCGCAGCGACAAGGACAAGCCTAGGGGGCCCAGAAAGAGCAAGACTGTCGCTGCGTAGGGTGCGCATGCTGTCTACCATGTCCCTCCAATTTCCCTCGTACCTCCTTACTGCGTATGTCCTCACTGACTTGGTGGCTTGAGCTTCATGTATTATGCTATAAAAAAATGCCTTCAATTGCATGTATGTGTCTTGAATTGAGAAACCAGCTACATGGATACCTCTAGCTTGTATATACCTCTCAACTGTAATTTTTCCGTGGATTTACGTGTATTTTTGAGGCCGGGGGACTCGGAGGCGGGGACGGGATCACCAGCATTGATCGCTGTGATGGCGCCTTCGGCGCGCCACGGCGTTGCGCGCCATCTTTGATGGCATCCGCGTAGCAGTACCAAAGATATTAAAAATACCATTGCTTTCACTAATTATCTACGCTAAATAGCACTGAAATTAACGATAATTACAGCCGATGTCAGTACCGAAGGCGCGAATCAGAAAATTGCCGTTTTGGGCATTTTCTGATGTCCGCGACCGATTTGCCTATATCTCAATGAGTTTTGCACGGATTGACTTGAAACTTGGATAGATAATTCGGGCTAATTCAGCCGCAATTAGTGATAGAGAGACATAAAGGAAAATATTTTATCGTGCACTATATGTCACCCTGGGTTTTGCGGGCAATAGACCTTGGCTACATAGCTGGAATCCTGTCCAAATGACCTAGATTTTTGGGAGGGGGTACTAATCTATGTATTGAATGAAGTGATAGAGCTAAAATTATGAGGAATTTATTTCCTGCCCTTCCTGTCTCATTCGGGGGTGTGTTTTGGGTAGCAAACAAAGAATGGCTCTAGGTATGTAATATATTCATAATTTGGCTCTATCATCTCACTTAGTACACATATGAATGCCTCCTCCCAAAAATTCAGCTCATTCGGGCCAGATTTGGGCTCTGCATTCAGGATCCATTGCTGGAGAAGCCTGATATGACAGATGGTAAACAACAAAAGATTTTTTCAGATATCTCTCTATCACTAATAGCGGCTGAATTATCCCGAATTATCTAGCTACATTTCAAGTCAATCTGTGCAGAAGTCACCGAGATATAGGCAAATCGGTGGCGGGGATCAGAAAATGCCCAAAACGGCAATTTTTTGATTCGCGCCTTCGGTACTGACAACGGCTGTAAGCAATCCTCGAGGATCTGCTTGAACGGCACTAATTAGAGGCGGAGATCACGTATATCTCCACCTCTAACTACAACGGTATAGTGGGCGTTACAGGTGCGGAAACACCCAAAATCTGCTCGAGCAGAATTCCCTTGTAAAATTAAATTAAATTAAATCACACCCAAAACCTGCTCCCGCAAAAATGCAGGAGCAGAAATCCCTTGTAAAAAATAAAATACCAAATCCTGCTCCCGCAAAAATGCGGGAGCAGAATTCCCTTGTAAAAAATAAAATAAAATAATTCTCCCCCAAAATCCGCTCCCGCAAAATTGCGGTAGCGAAATTCTCTGGTAAAAAAAATCTTGCCCTTCCAAAATCCCTTCCTCCAAATTCTTTCCCCCAAAATTGCGCCAACGATTCTAATACAACCAGCGACCCCACCAAAGTGACACTGCGTGATGTTGCCATCAGTGCTCTTCTCTAAACACCACCATCCGCATTCACCACTTTCCCGACTGCCTCCATCCCGCCATGGATTCGACAACGATGTTTTCCCTGCGTCATTCTCCATCACCAACTGGCTTCCTTTCATTAACGCCCTGCCGCCCGACGTGACAGAGAAGTGTCCACGTACCGAACCTGATGATAAAGTCAAGGAGAAGCAAGCGGGTACCGAAGAGATACCACATAAAAAGCCCACCATGCCCACTCTCCTCTCCTTCTCCCACCATGTCCTCCTGCCCCAAACTCTACTGTACCCCCTAAAACGTCGTTAAGACTCCCCGCGACGACGAAGAGTACGCGCTCCTCCTCCCATGCCCTACTCATGCTGACGCATAACCTACAGCGACCTCTGCTACCCCCACCCCAGTATCCTCCTGCACCACCTCCCCACGCCCTACAATGCAACCACCCCGCCCTCCTCCTACAACTCAGGACGCAGCACCCCCGCGCTCTCGAGTGGCTCGTTGTCCACATCCTCTGCTTCCTCTTACCGCTCTCACCACAGCCACCCCGACTCCAGTTCCCTCGTAGAACGCACCCAACACTGCCTTCAAGCCCCTCATCCTTATGCGTACGTCCTATCCTCTACGCTCCCCCATCACACTAGCCGCAATGACAGCTCCAACAAATGGCCAACCCACATCCGCATCTGCCCCGCATCCAATCCCAACTCTGATATCAATTCCTCGTACGTCCACTAACCCACCTCCGTCCCTTGCTTCCACACCCACGTCCCCGACAGCGCTCCCCCGCCCCCCTTCAATCTCGGCATCCACCAGCGCCCGCCTTCCGTCGCCTACTCGGAACCTACCCCAACGTACCACCCAAATCCTATTCATCTGATCCCTGAATGTGGGCCCACATTCAGCTCGTTTCAGCCCTTTGGACCACTTTTTTTTTCACTATATAAGCTCTTCAAAAGCTTAAATAGATGTTGTTTTTAAATGTGGCCCAATGTGGCCTGAATGTGGGATTTGTCCATTGGGAACCCTTTTCGTCAAAAACAGGGTGTTTTTTGATGATATAGGTGCAATTTACGTCAAATGTCACCCAGTTTATAGGTTAGAGTACTTTTCGCGCGGAATGTGGGATTTTTTGGGTGGAATGTGGGATCTGTGTGGTTGAGAGTACTTTTCGCTGTTTTTTTTAAATAGGTTAAGGTAGCTTTCGCATCTGATGTGGTATCTAGGTGGGATTAGAGTACTTTTCTGGGCTTGAGATGATTTTTTATTTTATTTTACAGGCTAGGGAAGCTTTCAGGTTTGATATGGCATCTAGGCCAACAATTACCCTAGGGCAAGCATGATGTTGCATATTTGTTTCTGGGTAAATGAATGAAGCTTTTTCTGAGGTCAGTGTCGAAGAAAAGGGTTGTCCGTAGGTAGACAGAGGGTGTGTCCAGGTCGTACTGATGACGGCGCCGAGTCGTACAGTAAGAATATAATGGCTGCTGGATAATAATCAAACTAGGTGTAGAACACGGAGAATTGTGAATAAAATAAGAAACTCAGCTCAAGTATGCTCAAACTAGGGTGGATTCGTGCACAGGTGCTCAAAAACGAGGTGTATACGTGGCGGTACGAGACAAAGGAGATGATCCGTGATCCATAAACAAACAAATATCAAAATAATGTAAAAACGAGAGCCCGTGGGTGAGCCGCAGCTAAAGTCAACCCAACTCCAGCAGTCCGGGAACAACGCAAAGACGAGATAGGGAGACTCGCTGCCCCGCAACAGGTTAATCCCCGGCGTAGTCCGAGATGCCCGAAGTGGTTCAACCAGTCGCGTTGGCAGTACGTAGATAATAAACATGAAACGTCTGCGTAGAATCAAAGTAGGTAAGTGCAAGAATGTGTAGGGATGTGGAAAAGCTCAATAGAAGGTATCCTGTGCATGTTCTGGAAATATATCTCGAAAGAATGATGAACTTCGCTCAGTGGTGGAAGGAGTGGATCTTTGAACGTGCAGCTGGCAAAGGAGTCTGTGAGAAAAAGAGTGGCTAAAATATGTTCAGTAATAAAATGTGTGCATGGGATGGAACAGAACAATAAGACAGAAACTTGAAGTGTTATGTGCCTGTGTTTGGTTGACGCGCCGAGACGCGAAGGCGACGAGAAGGTCGAGTCGCACTTCCACATCAGTTGTTTAATATTAATGTCTTGAACATGTTAAATATGATTCCCATTCTGGGACTGAGTAATGGGAATCTTGTGAGCTGCGAGATTTTGGGTGACTGTTATTTACCACTGTGAACATGTTACATATGATTCCTGTTCTGAGACTGAATAATGGGAATCTTGTGAGCTGCGAGATTTTGGTTGACCGTTATTTACCATTGTGAAAATGTTAGATATGATTCCTGTTCTGAGACTGAGTAATGGGAATCTTGTGAGCTGCGAGATTTTGGGTGACTGTTATTTACCACTGTGAACATGTTAAATATGATTCCTGTTCTGAGACTGAATAATGGGAATCTTGTGAGCTGCGAGATTTTGGTTGACCATTATTTACCATTGTGAACATGTCAGATATGATTCCTGTTCTGAGACTGAGTAATGGGAATCTTGTGAGCTGCGAGATTTTGGTTGACTGTTATTTACCACTGTGAATGTGTTAAATATGATTCCTGTTCTGAGACTGAGTAATGGGGATCTTGGGAGCTGCGAGCTTGGAAGGACAGAAGATCTCGGTTAGTAGTTATTTACCACCACGAGCAGGTTAAATATCATGAGTAATAGGAATCTTGTGAGCTGTGAGCGTCGAAGAACAAAGGTTTTGTTTGGCAGTGCTTTATCCACTTTGAGCGTGTTAAATATTCAGAGTAATGGGAATCTTGTGAGCTGTGAGCTTATTGATGGTACACTGGGTGTGTTAAATAAAAATTGGGTTCTGGGACTGAGTAATAGCTAAGGGTTGTTGTTGTTGTGGGCTTACAACAAACTTTGTGGTAGGAACGTTTATTGTCAATCTGTGAATTCGTCGATGGGCCAATAACTGGGAACTCAATTATTTCCAGCGGCTCAGAAACCTCCTGCGAACTCGCGCTGTGCTGGTAATTGATTGTTCCGGAGGTCTGAGTAAGGGCTTAGCACGGCGCCGTGCGCCGCAGCTTGTGGTCCAGCAAAGCCAAACTCGGCTCTCCCTCACCACCACCGCACGAGGCAGGCGCAGCGGTACAAGCCGTGAGCGCAACACGGGCGCGGCTGCGCACCACGAGCACATCGAGCTCGGCAGGTGGGAGGCAGTGCGGGAGGAGCGCGGCAAGCTGAAGCATCAGCAAAAACCCGTTTGGTAATTTACTCCGATTTCCCGTAATTACCCAGGTCGCTACAGATTACCGGTGATCACGGAAATTTCCAGCAAATGTAGGGAATTTCCCAGTAATTTCCGGCGATTATCAGCCATAGCCGGGATTTTGCTTGGTTTACCGCTAATTTCCGGACATGAATGGCAGACCTCATATGGATGACACGCAAGAAACACATCAAATTATAACAATGTGGCGTACATATGTCTATCAGTCATCGAGTTTACAAAGAAAGTTGGGCAAACTTGAAGCTCGAGAACGTTACTAGAAGTCCATTCCCGTGGGGCGATTGGACCAAAATTTCGGTAGAAGATGTATACTACGGTGGATATTGGTAACAGGAATGACACTGACCAGTCTTGTTCCCTGCTTAACCGATCGTTTAACGTGGTAGAATAAATGGCGTTGATCTGGGCCAGATGTGAAAGGTGAAAACCACTCAATGTAGGCAAGATGTTGCGGAAAATTTGCACAAGGGGGAATAAGGGTATTCATGGCATGAACAGGTAGCGTAAATACGACCCGAACCTGTGCGACCCGATAGCCTGTTTATTTCTTGAACAGAAATAAAAAGGACAGGCAGATCAAGAGTGAGCAAGGAGATTTTGACGCAGCACTGACGTTTGACGCATGCAACGTCAGTCTGCGTCAGTTGGATTTTGCGTTAATGGTTGAACCGTACTTAAGTGCCGTCCTTGCCCTCCAACCTTTCGTGGGCATCTGTGGGGATAGTCAACACATTCTTTGGCACCATAAGAGATGCATATAGTTGGCCGTAAGGGTGCAAAAAACCATCACGTAGAAGTCTGTGCAACGTCAATGAACGTCAATGAACGTCAATATCACAACGTCACAAACGTCACTGCGCCGATTTTCAACGTCAATCCAGCGCCTTACAACGTCAATCCTGCGCCTTGCAACGGCAGTTGCGATTTTCGTCTGCGTCAATCTGCGCCGGCTGTGTGCCGTGACCCAGCGTCAGTGTGACCGGTCCGCGTCACCAACGTCAATTCAACTGGAACGTTACTGCCAATCCCAACTTCATATGCGCCGATGTTATGCCGCTCAATGTTGGTCTGTCTAGCATCTGGGATGCCACCGTACGCTGCCACCATTTTTGACGTCGTGCGTAGACACAATCAATCCGATCTCCCTCTGGCCGCCCTGTCGATAACTAACCCATGTCATCCGATGGCACTGACAGCATTGCCAGTGGGCACAAACGTTCTATGGCTGACATCCCCTTGATATATTCGGCTTTGAATTGTGCTGCAACAGGGAAAAGACACAATATTAATTTATGTCGAACTATTCGCGCCGCTATCATATGCACGCTGACAGTGTTATTGAGCCTGGTTGAATTTTCCTAGAATCTTTCCTTTCGAGAATCAGTGAATAAAATTACTCAAATATATTGCCTGTGGGGCATGGCATGGGGGAGAGCTTGTTATTTCAAACATGGGGCGAGTAATTCATAAATATTAATCAGTTCGGGACGCTTGCGGGCCACGCAGACGTCATAAACAACTGTACAGTGAAAGAATATATGACTGGAGTGTGACTCTGCGTCAGTGTGACATTGCTGCGTCAACCAACCCGCCGATCCGCGTCAACGGAAAACGTGGGCCCGGAGAAAATGCCACGACTGCTGCGGCACTGCGGGGAATTGACGCGGCAGTGACTAGGGCACTGTTTATTAGTCCGGTTTGCAAACTTTGTTTTAAACACCGGTTTATAAACTGGTTTTTAAATGGTCTGGCTCAAAGTGCCGGTTTATAATTCACAGTGGCTGTGCTCATTAGGCCCGTCTTGACTCTAATTGGGTAGACGACTGGACGGAAGAATGTCCCTAAAAAATGTTTAACAGCTTCCGTATGGAAACTAACCCGCAACATAGTCGAAACTATCGAAATTTGGTCGATATTTGCCCTGGAACTGGCACAAGTGTCCGTTTCTTCGCCTGAAGATTTTGTTCTTGTGGTAAGAGCCAGTCGTAACTTACTTTGCATCGTGGGGGCAATTTTTGGGACAAACGAGCGAAAAAACCTTCCGGAAACCCTGTTTATCAGTGTTTTGGGGCGAGGGTTTATAAACACGTTTATAAACACCCTGTTTATAAACCCAGATCTAAAAACTGTTTATAATGGTCCTGGGAATTATAAACAGGGCCCTAGCAGTGACGCGGCGGTGGCTGTGCTATTGCCGCAGCAGGGATGAAGTGCCGCGCAGCCTTTAGCTCTTTCCACAATACCTTCTAGACCTCAAATTGTGAGGGCAGTGTTTCTAACTCAAATACATTGTTTGGAACAAAAAAAACCTTCAGGCAAAATAGTGACTGTAAGTCACTGCATTTTGACGGCTTCTGGAGCCACGTGGCAAGCCTTAGCCGAGATCGGTCGAGACGCCTCGGCAAGGTCTGCCTGGCCCTGCCGAGGCGTCTCGACCGATCTCGGCTAAGGCTCGCCAAATCTGGACTTACGTGGCTCCAGAAGCCGTCAAAATGCAGTGAGTCCCACCAATTGCCTGAGGGATTTCAACCACTTCCACTGGTTGTTATTAGCAATAAAACTACTGCGAGCATGTATATAGCCCACCGGGGCTTCAATTGTAATAATTACTAGCCCAAATGATTGTTTCCAAAAGCCCGAAGTTCACGGCTTTCCTTCAGAAAGGAAGTTCAGACATGCATGCCGGAAGCACAATGTTCACCTCGCATTTTATCCGCATTTTAGAACCTAAGGTACCCTCAATGTACATCGGTCGCCGTGGCACTTGTCTCGTGACTTCTCCGCAACGCCGCGTCACTACCCCGCAGTGCCGCGTCAACGCCTCGGCAGTGCCGCGGCAATTCCCCACAGTGCCGCGTCAATTCCCCGCAGTGCCGCGGCAATTCCCCGCAATGCCTCGTCAGTGCCCCGCAGCGCCGCCTCAGTGCATGAATGAATCCCAAACGCCCAGTGTAAATGCCGGGTGAGAGTTAGTACCATCGTCAATGGCTGCACATTCACTGTTCAAAATCAATTGGTATCGGAATATCATCTTAGTTCTAAGCAATTGAATAAAATCGCGAATACAAATGTTAGTCCTGTAGTAACCAGTTGTTTCGCGATTCGGCAAGATCATTTGTTCTACCTACACCTCTCGTACACACCGCGCCGGGCTTTGATGCTGAAGAAACAGTCATCGGAAAAATTAGGCCCACACTATGCCAACTACAACTGCATAGTGCCCAGGATTCCGCAAACTCGGATCCTGCAATTCATCTGCAGTGCCATGCATCGTCAAGGACCTATACCTTCCATACCCCCCTCGGTCGTGGTTCCGGCACCTAAATGCTTCGTTTTCATGGAGTTACGTTCTTGTTGCCAGAGCTAGAGACCTAAACAAATAATGTAAGGCGGTGCAGATGGATGAGGGAGTTCAGCGATGTGCAATGCTGTCTCGCAGCACAACAAGTACAACACAACGAAAGTGAGCGGAGATTCAGGTGTAGCAATGAGAAAGGCAGTCCGCATGCGGATGACGACGAGGGATACGTGAGCAAGAGTAAGAAGAGTGAATTAATTCAAGATACAGGGCGACCTGGGTGTACACGTGTATGAATAAAAATAAATACGGAACATGGGTTTGAAACCATATTGAAACGACGGAGAAACATTCAAGACCACAAGTATAGATGCGTGTATATTGCGCGAGAATTTGAGGATTGAATTACAGCAGTTTGGGTAAGAGACCTTTAATGGGAAATGCTACGACGTTGCGGTGCTCATTGGTCGGGCAGAAGATCACTAATCAGTGAGATGTGTTCATGCCGTGCGAGCACGGTTTCGCAGTAGAGCTGCAAGATTGCCAATTTGATGATTTGTGGTTGAGTTGTCATGGGTGGAACTGCCAAGATACAGTTGTATTTCTGGAGCTAAGAAATCATGATAAGTGCCGGGTTGGATGTGATCTGTTCCACTCGCCCCATATCTCAGAACTAGTATAGATCGCGGCCTTGTGCTGCGCCGCCTCAGCCCCTCGGTCTACAGCTACAAAACCATCTCGCGGTGAATTCTGGGTATTTACCTGCTCCAAAAACGTGTGCGTTTGAATTCTGGAAGGACTGTCATCAAGGATTGAGTACCTACAGTCATGGTATGACTTCGGCTCTATATTGATCTTAATATTGCATTGATTGCATTGTACTGTTCGGATGACATTCGAGCCAAGACTCAGACAAGGTGCGACTTTCAGGTAGCGTCCTACCGCCTCGGAAGACCATCTCTATGACATTGATTGTCTGCTTTTACTGCGTTGATTCATCAAATTACACATCGTCGGAATATTGCCGTAGCAAAGGACGTCAGCGTCAGTGTTACCAAATATGCACTTCAACATCACCTTGATATTTTGGCACTTTTGCCACCCCTCAATTGAGTCCAATTCTACAATCCTCACACATTTTGTGGAACTGCAGGGAGACCATGACCCCGGAATCCAGTACTTATTCCCAGAACATTTTGAGTCGGTTTGAAACTCCAGGTGGCCTGACAAGATCTGGGCTTTATGTGAGTATAACCAATTTGTTCATCTGTAGACGAGGTGCACGACACCGAGAAATGGGGGAGTTAAACAGATGCAACCATGGTTTGACATACATTGGATGAACTCTGTTGAAGTAGCGGAACTCGAGAACCATTTATTTTGATGCACGCAATATAATCACATTTTACTTGAGTATCATAGTGTCAGCTGCTGAAATAACCGACTCTATGGGCGAATCAGTCTGTTGAGCGTAAATTGCCGGGTCGTGACAGACAACCCAAGACATATTAATACTCAATCCTGGAGAAACTTCAAGGGCACTCAAACTATGAGTTACGCTTCGACGCCCAGCGCAAAGAGTTCGTTTCCTGATGATGACCAGTGTGCTCTTGAATCTGTTTGTATGAATGTTTGGTCCTTGGGATAGGCTAAGGTTTGAATCAACAACCCAAGATTCTGAGTCAGGTATGAAGTGTTTAGTGTATAATCCATGTCAAATTGAGTACTTCAACTGCCAGCCTGCTATGGATGCACGTGCCGCAGACCCATGGTTGAACTTTTGGCCTCTGTACTCAGAGTTCACGGTTGAAATGATTAAACTCGAGATTTTTTCCCCGGAAGGGGATAAAATTGACTCACAAGCGTTGGTTACATTGGAACAGGTACTGCACTCTGTGGTTCCAGAACTTGGTAGAGAGCATCGTGGAAGTAGCCACGACAAGTGGATGGGCTTCAAGAAGCATAGTTGCGAGTGCTTGTGGCCTTGTTATCAAGACGGTGGAAGGTCAGTGAAGAACCAGGTACTGACGCGGTAGTTTCGTAGATCATGGCAGCTCACTCGTACCAAGCAATTCCGGACATGATGTGTAGAAAGGAATTATCTGCCTGTAAGATCACAGCCCTTACCAGTGCGGTGGAAATCAACCTGTATGTGGTGATTTTTTTGACCAAAACGAACCGGCTTGAATGAAGTATCAGGGTATACCCACAGTAATTTGTGGTGCCACAGCAGTCCACATAACTCAAATTCAAGTCAAGCATTGATGGTTCGACGGATAGTGATTTTACGGTGCTGTAATACAGTTGCATTAGGACGATTAGATATTTCCTATCCAGTGAGACTTACACATTCAATCCAGTCATTATTTACTATTTACAGAGCTTTCAGTTAAAAATGGAGTCGCTAAA
>JARJLF010001919.1:0-56586 GCA_029378395.1 Mycena leptocephala
CGGGCCTTCAACACAGAAACCGCTGAACAACTCAATGCCTGGATCAGTGGGTTCGAATCACAGCTTCAGCAAATGTCGGCAGCAAACTACGATTTACTGTCCATGTTATCATGCTGCTGTACAAGGAGAAGGTGGATCGCAGGATTATGGAGAAAGGCACAGGTCTATCCAAGGAATTTTGGATGCGGTGGAGGGCAGATTGGCGGACAACAACAACTAGATTCGTGTTTGTTCAAGAATAGCTTTGAAAAATTTAAAATCCTCTGTTTCCTTCATATACTCTGCCGGAGTCCGCTGGATTTAGCGGCGCATCCATCGGATAGCGATGGATGCGACAGAATATTCTCCGACGGTGGAATCCGCTATATTCCAGCGGATTGCAAGCTGAGTATTCTTCATGGGGCTGCTAAATGAGTGAGATCGGGCAATTTTACTTCATTCTAAGCATATAAGCGAAGGTTTTGGCCTCCAAGACTTCGTGCTATGGCTCACAATGAGTTGTATCGAGCCAAAAGAGTTTTGATGAAAGACCACGTGACCGTGTCGCAGACTTCTGGCTCGAAAAATTTCAAGAACACGTAGGGCCCCATGGATAAATTCTAGCTAATTTTGACAAATACTAGTAACACCGCGTTCTAAAAGGCTTGTCCCAGAATCCCATAACTATCGTCCTGGATATTTTTTAGACACCATGTTTGATTTACGATCCATTTGTCCGCTGGCATCTGGCGGCACTGGGGCTCTCTGCTGGATGCCGCCGGATGAGCTTCTGCATCTGCCGGAGTATCCTGGATGCCGCCAGATGGACGCGCTTATCTGGCAGTGTCGGGCGGATGGCGGGCAAGATCCGCTGGCTGCCGCTGGACGCCACCGCCTTTGGCGGTGCGGGTATATTACTGTCTTTATGCAGCGAGGTGGTGCCCGTGATATACGGAAGGCGGGGCAACTACTGCCTTCGATTTAACCAATCGTTACATTCAATCTTTTGGCAAACTTGACGACGAATCATCCGAAATTGATATTCAAATGTGACAACGGCGGCCATCAGCCTGAACTTGATCACATCATTTATTTCAGAGCTTGGTGCTCTGGCTTTCCATATTTTCGTCTATTTTAACGCGTTCGCAAACAAAAACGAAAAGCTTGGAGTCTAAGCCTTGGTTTCAATTTGGAAAGTAAAGGTTTTTCTCAGCCGAAATATGCGTATTTAAGAAGAGGAAAGGGAAACCGAGGCTTGAGAGTCAATATATGTCGCCTCCACCATCGTTACGTTCAAATCGGAGCCACTCCCATTGAACAATATGATAAGAAACGTAAAGGGCTCTGCATACGCTGTTTATTGCTTTAACGAGTATCCACATCATCATCCCCATGAGATAGCTCTTGGAATACAAAATGCCTCAACTGTCTCTGACGTCTAAACATATTTACGAAGATGAAACTACCTCGAGAAATATATCCTCAGGACAGAAGACAAAATTTCCACAAGACAAAATCCGAAACGGGTGTTGCTCAAAGAGAAAAGATCGGCATTCAACAAAGGATACAAAAGACACATGTGTACTTTCACTGATGCTGGCCCAAAAGCCTAGCCAAATACGGGCATGATCTCCCCATCCCAGTGCGCTACGAAAAATTAAACAATATTCACAGTATATAATAACATCACAGCAGTTTGTCTGATAATGCAAGTGGGGCAAGAACAGATGCTGAGGAACCAGGTCAATCAGACGTTGGTGGCAGGTATTGTCGGGGGTACGACGGTAACATCGCTGCCCCAGGGCTGCGCGTTCGGGAAGTCCCCCTCGATTACAACAGGCGACCAGCTGGAGTCATCAAATGCAACTTGCTGCCAGCCGGCAGGGATATCCTGCTTGGTGGACACCCAGGTTGCGGTCGCTGGCGCCTCCGTGTTCACGAAAGAGCCCGCGATGCATCCTGTCGGCCCAGTCGGCTGGAAGTTGATCTCCGATCCCATCATGAATCCGGCCGTGCCGGCATCGTTGTGGACGAGCACGGCGAACACGATCACAGGTGGCGCTGAGACGAAATTGATGGTCCATGTGTCCGCAGTCTTGAACCCGCTTCCAGAGCCAACCGCAACATTGTTGACCCACAGCTGGTAACTGCTGTCGGCAGTGATAATGATGGTTGCCGACATGGGAATCTGGCCCGGTTGAGGGACAAATCTGCGACGGAAGGCGCGTGAGCCGGCGGGTATGTTACCACTCGCAGGGATCGCGTCTGTCCATATCCAGCCACCCCTATCGAATGTGGTGATACTAGTGGACGTGGCGTTGGGAATGTTCACTTCGTCCCACGGCGCGTCGTTGATTACACCCATCTTCGCCGCCGCGGGCCAGCTGAGGTCGTTGAAGGTCGGCTGCTCGAACCCGACGTCCGGTGTCTGCTTCGCAACCCAGGTCGTATCGCTGAATAGGAATTGGGTGGTGCCATCGGAATAGGTGAGCAGGATGGTCGCGATCATCGCAGCCTGGTCCGCTGACGTGACACCGGTGAATGTGGCTTGGACGGCGAACACATTGAAGAAGGGCGCAAGGCTGACGCAGTAACGGCTTGCGTAACGGGGGCGAATATTATCACCCCCAGTTAGCGCGCCATTAACGTAGAGCTCCATTGTGTCGAACGCAGTTATGATGATCTCTGCTGCGACGAGGGCCTTTCCGAAGGGAGTCTGAAAGTCCTTGCGGAGACCGACGGGTGCGCCTAACGTGTAGGGCGCACCAGTCCAAATCCACTGGGATGATGAAAAGCCGAGCTGAGCCTGAGCGCGAGCCGTCACGTGAATGTCATTCGCATTGTTTCCTGTGGCAAGAGTGAATGATCTATCAAATGTGAAGCCCCCGGAACGCACTGGAAGCAGGGGAGCAAAGAGACAGCGGAACGAGAAGCAAAGACAAAAGGAGGCGCAGAACTGCGGCAAACGGTCAATTTCATCTTTCCCTGGTGAGGAAGGTTCCTATCTCACCAAGACGAGCCATTGCGATGGTCTGGCCCATCTGAACAGAACAGCTTTTATGGCAGAGCTGGTGAAGACAAATAAACCTGTCCTATGTCTCCGGATGCATCGTCGGTAGCAGGAGATCGGAATCAGAGCGAGGGATTCAGAATGCTTCGACATCGCGAAACCCAAGGACATGCTTTCCCGCCATCCAGGCACCACGAAGCGAACCTCTTGATCGTTGAGTTGGACTTACCTTATCTGGGTGTTGCTCTAGGTTTATCACCGGAGTCATGCGGCGCCGGTGACGTATCGAATGGCGCCGAATGCCATGCAGCCTTCCAACATCTACAAAAATATAAGCGAAAGCGGCACAAGAAAAAACAAGAGCGACCGCACAAATGAATCATGCCATGCATGAATCAGTCCAGCCGTCCAAGTGCCAAGGATGCTTTCAGGACGGATTGGTCCAGTAATCCGCGAAGAGCGGCATTCCGAAGAATATCGGACATTCACTTCCTCCGTGGATGCAGGGTGAACGATACATCTGAAAACAAACTGTTGATTCCAGGCGGAACGGAGAGCAAGCGCACAAGGCAAGAGGAACCAAGATGCCGATCTTGGGTCTGACTCTGTCCTCCCTATCTCCCATGTCTAATGAGTATGTTTGGGGTCTGCTTCGGTACTGTATATGACCGGAGCTTGACATCTGCAATCGTTGAAGTTGGGAAGCCTTCAGCGCGTCGGGGTGGAAAGAGCAGGAAGGAGCGCAGCGGGTAATGTTCTGATCCACATCATTCATCATCGGAATCGTGATCCGTGTGCACAGCCTTTGCCTCCGCTCTGCTTCGTCGGCACCCCGGTCGTGGACGCACACCCCTAGTGTTCCACGACCTCCAGCGCAGTCTATCGTCTGCGTCGCGTCTCGGCCCTCAATTTCCTTCGTGTTCATCTTGAATTGCTCACAGCTCTGGAGAATCAAATGGGCGCCTATGGCTATTTTACATCCTAGGTGCGTTGAGGGTGCTAGATAACGGCGCGATGTCAACCCAAAGGAGTTATGGGAGTTGTATTAGTCCATTACGCACCGCGAGTACAATAAATCCCCCTCTGAGCAGTTAGTGCTGGCCCACATGGCCATGGACGGTGGCGTCGGAGATGAAGTTGATTGATGCGATTGGAATTTGAAGGACAGCCCGAAAGCGTGGGTTATGGGGCGCGAATTCAAGAACCCGCTCCGCGCGGATGCACAGGTATGTGCATCCTGTCAGGATGAATTGAGATGGCCGTCGTCGCCACAGATTGATGTGGGACTCGGAACTGAGCGTCGACCACGCGTTGGGAGGTCCTTTGGCGGGGGCGAGGGGAATGGTCGCTACAATACGTCCCAACCCGGAGTCGAACCGGGTTATCTGATTAGACTCAGGCGACTGAACAAGTAAGGGCAGATGCATACCGCATGCTACTGGGCTTCTGTTTGGTGTGGATCTTGAAAGATTATGTAGCTCTGCAGTTGCTCGGCCAATGTAACTAATGAGCCGTGCATGGAGAAATAATCAATCCACCTGTTCAAGTTCTGCCTCCAAATGCGTACTAGGTACTGGGCCACCTTGGCACTTTTAGCCTTGTGCACACGCATAAAATGGGTTGGATACAGATGTATGGGCACTGGAAGTAAGGTATGGATCCTATGAGTGAGCCGATATTTTCTTTCGCCGATTTAGGCGATGACTTCCGCCTACCGAATCTTTCTTCTTGCGATTTCCTCAAATGGCAAAAATGGGCTAGTGGGCCACCACCTTAAGTAAATCGCGCTCGTTTGCACTCGTGCTGGCCACCTCAATGTATTCCAAATCAACAAAAATATATGAGCCCACCATTCTATACACCCAAAATGTGAATCGGAGGTATGAGGATGGTAAGTAATTCCCTTCAAGCCAAGGAGGATGGGTGAAATCTGGATTTGGATTGAATGGCGCGCTCCACGAAGCACAGAGCGGGTTTTTACTGGAAAAAAAGGTACATGGCCATATGCTACCAGGCCTTCCTACCTTCTGCGAGCCCCTCATTATGCGCGATTAATACACTCTCTTCATCAATGCATAGTGTTGCATTTCGATACAGTTCGAGCTATTTGTTGCAGGGCGTTGATATCAATATTCGAGGTAGTCACGCATGATGATGTGAGTGAGTGAGCCCAAGCATCAGAATGATATCAAGTCTGAGACCGGAGCCTAGAACCACGGGCGAAAGGCCAGCGAAGAGTGCACTGGAACAAAAGACAGTTAAAACACACCACCGATTCGAATGCATTAGAAATCGAGGACCTCCCAACTGATTGTTTGAAGATGCATACCGGGCCTCTGGTTGGTCTCTGTGTCCTAGAAGACTATCCTGACACTCGATGGGTTCACATAACGAGGTGCGTTCCCTCTACGTGGCAGCGCAGAGCGCAGGAATGCCGGTAGCATCGGTATACATGAATCTTCACTTTGGTCTGCACAAGAGAGTGGAACAACAAACGGGTTTCCATTCTTGTGCGAACCCATATTGAACTCCTTGAGTGAATGTTCCTTAGCGCAGCACCCGGGCCCTGTAACCTCTAACCGGGTCAGGAGAAATTGACGCGGGCTGGCGCGCACTGACGCGGCATCCCGATGTTTGATTAAATTTGTTACTTTACATCCACAGCAACTCAAATGAGTGTATTGAGGACTCCTTTCCGGTATTTGAGAGGGATGCAATGTTTTATAGGGAATCCTGGGCGCAAACTGACATTTTCAATATGAGCAGTTCATCGTTTTAGGTATTTGTGGCACAAGACTACATCGTAAAATGGTTATGCATTTGTGGGAACCACAAGAAGCTACCTACAGCTTATTTGAAGCCATTTAAACCGCACTGACGCCGATGCCGTGTCAGTGCGCGCCGATGCCACGTCAATGCCGCGTGAGTTATGCGCGGCACGCCGATGCTGCGTACCTGGCATCAGTGGAACTGTATGTGTTTTACAGGGTAGTGAGTATCCTGCAGAAATTCCGTGTCTCTCCTGTGACTCTGTCGTACATCCTTAGAAAACTCGGCTGCAGAAGCCAACCATGAATTGACATGACGTCGCTTACAACTAGGATTGAACGGTGGGAAGTTGAAGCTACTGCCACGTTTGCGAGCACATCTACTCTGGGTCCATGAGTGTTGATTTCCGGGGCAGCACATTCACCATTGAATAAAATTTCTAGCCACACAACTTGATCCAGAAGAGCTTCGCTGTGGCCTATATATCTCACATGCCCGATAGGCAGACCTTGATACTTCATTCATCTGTAGCCCCCATTGTTGAGGTTGCTACAGTACCATGACGATTCAGTTTGTTGTAAAAATATGAAGGGGCAAGATATATTCACTGCAACCTACACTACAGTATTTATACTCCTAAGAACAACAGATAAATAGGACCACAGTAACCTGGAAAATGCTGAGTTTGAAGTCTCCGATTCAATGAACAATGAGTGGCACATTAACCTAGAGTCCAGCTCTATGGTAATGTGCTTGACACGTCAGTTACATGTGTCCTCCACGTCGACCTCCTACGTGGCTCCGACGGTCTCACACGTCGTATTACACCTACAATTCCAACACAATTCAACGAAAGGGCTATTCTCTCCCATTTCGTAGGGTCTGGCTTCAATATTCGTTGTATTGTATACATCAAAGATGATTTATCCAAGGAAACAGTTGGACTGACAAAATTTTGGATTAGGCTTTTTTGCGTCAGAACGATGGAATATAATAGTAAAATATTTCCCGGACTTGAATTCGTGGTCAGAGGGCATTGTCTGAAAAGTTACGGGCTGCGCGCCGATGCCGCGTCAATGACACAGCCACCGCCGCGTCAGTGCCGCGTCAGTCCGGGTCATTTTTAGTAAAAAAAAGAGTCAAGGCGACGCGTACGAGCTGGCTTGCAGGAAGTTCAGCAAATATTCGACGTGCTCACCTCACTGAGGAGAAAAAATGCGATCCTTGAAGATCGAGGATCCACGGCCCCTCCCCGACTCGAACGGTTAGTGATGTTCTGGCTTTGGCCTCAGGAGAGCCATGGCTTTTTGGCTTTGGTACCAAAGCCAAAGCCAAGCCACCGATTAGTCGATGGCTTAGCCTGGGATTTGGTCAAGCTAAGGCCAAATTTCGTCCAAATTTCCCGCTAAAAGCCATGGCTTTGGCTTTGGCCGGGCTTTGGATTTTTGAAAACCAAAGCCATGGCTTTCAGGCCAAGCCAAAGCCAGAACATCGCTACTTCGGAACGGTGTCTCTGCAATAATCCAACCTAGACGCCTATGGAGTGCAGATGTATGCCGTACACAACGGGGCCTTCCTACGTTCTGTGGATCCTGGTAGTTCCTCAGTCAATGAGGCGTAGGCCACCGTGGAGAAATAGTCTTAATTAGTCGACATCCACCCATACCGCTGCCCGTAGCACATATTGCAATTGCACCTGATTCGAAGAAAACGTTAACATTATGCACACTCAGCACTCATAATGTGTGGATCAAGAGAAGTTAATTAGCAAAAAAAAATGCCGGGAGTCGAACCGGGGTTTTTTGCCTAAACGCGCGCTGCCTACCGATTGAGGGTCAATGCATACCGCATGCTACCGGGCCTTCCTGTACTGTGTTCATTCAGTGCTCATGAAGAGCCACTCTATCACTCTGCCTAATTAATTCTGAAATTGGCACCCAGCCGCAGGGCACGGGCAAGGGGAAGGTCTTTCGTCGGAATGCAGCCCAGACAATTCAGCGCACTAAACGACAAAAAAAAAAGGAGAAGAATTCGGGAAAGAAAAAAAAACGCCAGGTTCTTCGACCTATGGCCCAGGCCGGAGTCGAATCGGGTTGTTTGCTTATACACCGGCATACATGCGCTATCCATCGCAGATGCATGCCAGATTACTGGACCTATCCGTACTCTGTAGATATGGATGCTTGAGGGAGGGGGGGGGGAAGGCGAGTTGCAGACATCTGGAATCACAGTAGCAACCCGCGCAAAATGAATAGTTCTGATTCAGCGCAGAATGTCACAGTCAGGAAGCAACTTCATGAGGCGACCACGAGGGATGAGCGCGGTATATATCACGAAGCCTCGTGAATAAAACGTAGAAAAAAGGAACGAAAATCCGCACTAATGGCCCCTCCCCATTTGAACGGGGCCTCTGCAGTAGAATTCTACATGATCTCAAACGATGGTGCGCAGATGCATACCTCATGCCACGGGGCCTTTCTGTGCTCTGTAGATTTGAATACTTCAGGAAGGGCAATTTTTTCGTGGATCCCAGAATAATACGTCGTAGTGTTCTTCAGCTGAAGAAGCGTGGGCTAAGGGTGGAGGTATAATTAATTGACGTACCGAACCGCTGCGTAGCAGAAGTTCTTTTGAGGAAGCGCTGACGGTATCTACCTTAGAATGTGTTAGTAAAAAAGAATTCGAGGAAGAAAAAAAAGACCCTTGGTCGAAAGAATTATCGCCTAAGTCGGAATCGAACCGGCTTAACTGCTTAAATGAATATCCTGAAAAGTACTATCTATGGCAGATGCGTGCCGCACGCCATTAGGTCTTCCTGCAGTCGTTGAATCCTCGGAGAATAGTTTAGCCATGAAGTGATAATTAACCGAACATCTGCAGCCGCTGCCCAGTAACTGATCCTGACTAAGGATGTACCCAGCGCTGAGGTGTGTCGCTAAATAAAGCAGAATTCGGGGAAGAAATAAAAAAAGCTTCCAATTGAACGAGTGGTGGCCTATCCCCAATTTGAATGAGGTCTCTGCAGCAAGCTCGAACCTCAATGTTTATGAAGTGCAGATGCATGCCACGGGGGCTTCTCAATGATATCTACCTACCTACCTACCTACACCGTGAATCCTGGAAGAATAGGTAGTGTTCTTCAGCCAATAAAGCGGCTTACGGCGGAGAATAATATTAATTGATCGACATCCGTCCCTTCTGCTGCAACCGCTGCCCGGACCACATCTTACAACCGATTCTGAGGAGGTATCCACACCCAGAGCTCGGCATATCTGTAAAAACTAGAGAAAAGAAAATTCTTCGTTGTATCCATGGCCCAGCCAAGAGTCGAACCGGGTTTCTCTGCTTATATCGCAAGCTGTGTGCCTCGATGGGTACCGCATGCTACTGGGCTTTCCCGCGTTCTGTGGGCCCATCGTTATGCGAGATCTTCTCTATCTTCATCAATGGAGAATATTCGGATTCAGTTCCAGTTCCAATTATTTGGCTGTAGGGATTAACCGTTCTTTAGCGAAATGCTTCGCGATTCTTTGTAAATGTTTGTACTCTTCTCCATTTATCTGATATCCTTTCGTCTTGCTCTGGTTTCATGCTCCATTTTTATTTTTATTTTGCACGGAGCTGCCTCGATCCATCCCCATTGAGATCCTCGGCTGACCTCGAGTTTATGTTAGGCAGACTTTGCCGCAGCAGTCAAGGTTCGTGCAATAATTTTCAACAACAGCACAAACCCACAGTCACTCGCTTCGGTTGACCAAATATTTTAACCCATTAACCATTCTTCAGCCATTACCTTGGCGATTCTTTGTAGTTCTTTGGTTGCATCCCCATACGGGCTAACTCCTCCTGTTCTTCTCTGTTCCTCCGCCACATTTCAAGACTCAAAAAACCATGAAATGCTGCGCCGCAATGGCCGCAGCACTCGAAGATCTTGATCTCTCTCCTTCCGACATTAATATTCTCGCCATGCCCGAAATTAACAATCGTCCAACTGCGCCGCAATGGGAAAAAGCTGTTGGATCTAACCCATTCCGGGGTCTTTGAGACGAGCAGTCTGGTCTCATGATCCCACAGCTTTAATGCACAACCAGGAGACGTTTCCAATCTTGCCCGGATCTCATTCATCACCTGCGGACGCGAGTGCTGTATAAATCCGCCCTCAAGCGCCGTTTTCTGCACCTCTTTTGATCCCATTCCCATTTCCCCGGCCCACTCATTCTGAACTATGTACTCCCCTGGTTCTATGCATTCATGGGGCCAAGACCTTGCCATCTTACTAAAGTATATGAATCTGAGCTGCTTTCTGTCCGGGGTCAAATCAACAGCACACAAAACCTGTTTCTATCAACGACGCAAAAATACTGAAAGTTTCGGCCCAGTTCAAAACCTGGTCTCAATTTAGTGTTCAATTTCTCGACAGCTCAAGCTCATTTGCCCAAATCAACTGCGGACCTTACAATCCTGCTCAATCTATAACCTCTCTGACAGCAGATGTTGCGTTCCATCTGGGTACGATTCAGTTAATTTTGTCATTGGTGCCGTGATCCACTCAAATGGTCCTTGGATATATCCCGACACTGTTGGCCTCTGCTGCCAGCACTGGGCTCAGTTATCGGAGGTGCTTAACCTGCCTTAAATATTCCCCAATCACCAACATTTAAATGTTGACAGTTCCTCCCACTGCGGCCGCAACCCAATTTCTCGCATACAATCCTGTCTGCTTGAAATTTCGCAAGCGTCTTGGTTCGGCATTTCAAGGCCACACGGGAGTCTCATGATTAAGACAATGAGTCCTCCGTCACACTGCCTTCATCCTTTGTCGTTACCCCGCTGTATCCTCGTAGCGTGTAGTCAGATTAACCTCTGATTCATCTTGGAATTGCCAGAGCGAAGCAGCGGCCTGTCTTGTTCATATTAATTCGGGTAGCCGGACTCGGACACAGGGAAAAATAAGTTTGAGAGCAGAAGCCTAGACTGCTGATTCGAGGGCAGCGTAACGGTATCTATGCCCAGCGCTCAGAACCTGAGGATCAAAAAAAGCTGAATTCGCCAAAGAAAAAAAAGTGCATTCGCCGATATCTAGGGCCCGGCCCAGAGTCGAACCGGGGTTGTCTGCTAATACATTGAAATAATCAATTGCGGATGCAAATCGCATGCTACGGGGCAGGACCCTGGAAGAATACGTAGTGTTCTTCAAGCAATGCAGCGTGCCTGGACAGATAATTAATCTCCATCCACGCCTTTCACTGCCAGCAGCACACACTGGAATCAGGAAATCTTATTTATTGGTATCTACACCCAGCGCTCAGTGTGTGAATCGAGAAAAGTAGATTCAGGAAGGAAAAAAGTCGCTATTCCAACAAATTATGGCCCGGCCCGGAGTCGAACCGGGGTTGTCTGCTTATACTTCGGTTTTACGGCCTCAACAATGGCAGATGCATACCGCATGCTACCGGGGCTATTAGTGCTCTGTGGATCTGGATGTTTCACTGTCAGGAGAGGGAACTTTGAAGTCTGTGGAATCACAATAGCAACCCTGCGCTAATGGAATAATTCTGATCCAGCCCGGGATGTTCTAGTCAGAAAGAAAGTTCATCAAGCAACCGCAGAAATAGAAAATTCCCCGACGGATGAGCGCGGTCAAGAAGTCTCGTATAAAAAAGGAGAAAAAAAGGATTGAACCAATATTAACGGCCCAGCCGGAGTCGAACGGCCCAAGTGATATCAGCACTTTGGTTTAATCTCAGCCAGCAATTTGCCAAAGCTTAGGTTTAATCTCCATCGCACTTCTGCCAAGCTAACAGCACAATTACAGCTGTTTGCACAATTGATGACAGTCGCTAAAAATAGAGAAAAGAAGAGCATATTTGATGCGGCCGATTACCGTGCTGGTTTCTCACTCATTCCTCAGCTGATTTACATGATTCTGGGCGCGTTCGAAAGTGGCTAGGCAGGGCTTTCAAATGATACCATACTCGCGAGGTAAGTGACAAAATTTCAGTGTTCCCAAATTCGCGCCGTATTATTTTAACTGCAACTTGAATTGCACACTGTTCCATCAGTACTGCTTGGATTTTGATGAAAGTAGGCTCGTTCGAAAGTTAATTTCAAGGCACAGGTTGGGTATATATATGATTTTGCTTCTATTGCCAGACAATCATTTGTCAATGAATTGCACCAAGGAAGCTATAATTCCATTCTGGCACATGCATATCAAGTGTGCTGTACATGTCTATTCCATAAATGTGATTGCCTTGTCTGCCGCTTCCATGATCACTTGGATTGAAGTAAATCGAAGCGAAGCCGACCGAGGACGGGCCGTTCAGAGTTCAGATGTAAATCACACAGCGTGAATTTGGGAACACTGAAATTTTGCTATTTACCGCGCGAGTATGGAATAATTTGAAAGCCCTGCTTAGCTGCTTTCGAACGCGCCCAGAATCATGAAAATCGGCCCAGAAATGAATGAGATCTGAGCTCGCCAAGATGACGGATCAAAAGTTTGTTCTTGTTTATTTTTTCGCCGACTGTCATCAATTATGCAAACAGCTGTAAAGCTACATATAATCCTGTGGTATCCACTCTCGTATCAAATCCCAATATAATGCTCAGATTAAATCCCACGTCATGGCGCGGGCCTGAGTTTCAAAGTTAGGTCCAGCAAGGGCAAGAACTCACATCGGCTGGATTACAGCAGTTTGCGAAAGTAATGACACTCTTCTAAAAATAGTTAAAAGAAAGCAATTTAAACAGCTGGGATTTCCTTGCTCTGTTCTCACTCAATTCTAAATGGATTTTCTCGAATATAGACACGTTCGAAAGCAGCGAAGCGGAGCTTCCGGACCGTACCCTACTCGCTGGGAAGATTACATAATTTGTATGTCCCAAAATTCGGGCTGCCTAGTTTGAACCAGATGCAGCAATGGGCATATCTTTGCCATCTGTAGATGGATTCGCATGATTCTTGGTGATTCCCAAAGCTAGGATCTGGGCAAAGCTCTAGAATATGATAGCTTTTGGTTTGACGGCAAGGCAACCTACCAGGAATGGATATTCAGTCCAGATCCGTAATTCCATTCTTACGGGTGGGAATCATGCGTGTTTCATTTTAAGAATGCGCACCAATGATTGCCTTTATTCTAGCTTTCAGAATCATCTGAATTTAGGCAAATTGGTTAACAGATGGCGAACATATACCCATTGCTGCATCTGGTTCAAACCAGGCAGCCCGAATTTTGGGACATACAAATTGTGTAACCTACCCAGCGAGTAGGGTACGGTCCGGAATCCCCGCTTTGCCGCTTTCGAACGCGTCTATATTCGAGAAAATCCGTTTAGAATTGAGTGAGAACAGAGCAAGGAAATCCGGGTTGTTTAAATTGCTTTCTTTTAACTATTTTTAGAAGAGTGTCATTACTTTCGCAAACTGCTGTAAATCCTAAGATTTAATACGAGAGGGGACGAGGACAGATGTGGGTGAAAGAATTTCATGCTCCGGATTACAGCTGATGTCAGTACCGAGGGCGTGGATCGAAAATTTCTGTTTTGGGATGTTTCCAAAGAATTCCCTATATCTCTGTCAGTTCTTCACCGATTCACATAAAAACTAAATAGATCTACTCAGCTAATTCATGGACAATTAGTGATAGAGAGGAACTTGCGAAAATATTACGTATTAGGTAATTTCTGTTTTGGGGCTGTTTTTGCACTGAATACCGTCTAGCATGGTGAGAACATTTCCCAGTGGCCTAGAATTTTGGGAGGGACAATGTGTATATGTTATAAAACGGGTTATAGAGCCAGAACTATATGAAATGTCCAGATGAATGTGATCTTGGTAATATCTCTGAAAGCCAAAAACTGCCAGATGTTTTCACTGGAGCTAGAAGGACTGTAACTAAATTATCCTCGCTTCTGGCTCTATCACATGTTTTGTCAGGTATTCATGTTGTCTCTCCCAAAATTCTAGGTCACTGGGACATGTTCTGGCCATACTAGACGGTATTCAGTGCAAAAACAGCCCCAAAACAGAAATTACCTAATACATAATATTTTCGCAAGTTCCTCTCTATCACTAATTGTGCATGAATTAGCTGAGTAGATCCATTTAGTTTTTATGTGAATCGGTGAAGAACTGACAGAGATATAGGGAATTCTTTGGAAACATCCCAAAACAGAAATTTTCGATCCGCGCCCTCGGTACTGACATCGGCTGTAAATCTGCAATGGCTTCACTTCAAAATAATCCTGGCTCATGTTAAATTAAAAAATGTACCTGTCGTCGAAAATGATTCGGGGGAAATAATAGGGTTGTTCACAGTCGCCCTTTTTGCTCCCTTTTTTGCTCCCTTTTTGCTCCCTTTTTGCTCCCCTTTTTGTACCCTTTTTCGTGCCTGGCAGAACATGTACTATAAAATCCAGAAAAATTCACCCCAGTCCTTTGAAGAACAACATGAGCACCCAGGCTCCATGCAATGGAGAAAGGGAGCAAAAAAGGGCGCAAAAAAGGGTGGAAAAAGGGAGCGCCAGCCTGGGGGTTTCACAGTTACCCATTTTCGCGTCCTTTTTCGTTCACTTTTTTTTTGCGATTTCTCCAGAATTGCAGGTAGAACCCCGTTCTTTTCGGTTTCCTACCCTTTTTATACTTCTAATTGGAAAAGGTAAAAAAAAACCGGGCGAAAAACGAAGAGAATGGCAAAAAGGGCGGGAAAAGGGCCAACTGTGAACAACCCTAATCCCATGCTCCCGATTAAATCTGTAAAGTCTTGCGTCAAACACAATCTTACCTCAAATTAAATTGTGGTCGAAAGTCCTGACGCAGAATTAATTCCGCGAGGTATTTCTGTCGGGAACGCACAAGGCTGAGATAGAATCCAACATTAGAGACTTTGGGGTGAGCCATCAGTAGCCACCCGACCCTTGAGGTTCAGTGGCACCACCTGAGCTCTTCCTATCAATTCCTTTCTGAATTCAATTCACTCATGCTCAAACATAAACCTCATCTGCCCCTGGTGCAGGGGCACCTGCATTCCAACGCGCAAACCAATACCCTGCGTCATAACAACAGAACTGTTTCATTGTTCAATCGTGCGCTCTCGAAAGTCATGGTGCGTCTATCCATTCACATACCTGCCAATGTATTTTCCTGGTTTTTGGCTTGTTTTACCTTTTGGTAGAAAATCGACTGGGCACCAAAAGGTACATTCCTGAAATTTGATGCCAGGTTTAATCTGGGGCAAGATTTATCAAGAGGTAGGTTCCTGAGATTTGATACGAACCAGGATTATTTGTGACCCAATTCGTTCTTACAAGGTACATTGCCAAGATTCAATCCGAGTACAATTTTCTTTGACTCAGCTCGTTGCAGGTTTAATCTGGGACAAGATTTATCAAGAGGCAAGTTCCTGAGATTCAATACGAACCAGGATTATTTATGACCCGATTCGTTGCAGATTTAATCCCGCGCAAGATTTCTTACCAGGTAGGTTGCCAAGATTCAATCCGAGTATGAGTTTATTTGACGAGGATTTTATTGCAAGTCAGATTCAATCTAATACATAGTGGCTAGATTACTTTGTTGCCCTGTATTCCTTAGCTCTGCAAATTTGTGGCGAGGTTTACAGCTGTTTGCAAAACTAATGACACTCGCTAAAAATAGTTAAAAGAAAGCATTTTTGATGCGACAGATTGCCAAGCTCATTTCTCATTCATTTCTCAACGGATTTTGTTGAGAGTAGGCGCGTTTGAAAGCGGGTAAGCGGGGATTTCATACGGTACCTTACTCACAAGGTATATTATGTAATTTAGATGCTGCAAAATTCCGGCTGGCTGGTTTGAACCAGAAGCGGCAACGGCCCTTCCGGTTGGATGAGCGAACACACGTTTCCCGTGGAACTCACCATATACGGCAAAGAACCACAGGACACCGTCGCGCAGAAAGAGCTGAGTCTGCCCCAGGTAATATTTGGGTAATATATATATATATATTGCCACACCGGCATCACCTGTCGAAAACTTCCCCGCAGTGTAACACGGCACTTGTACACTGTCATTGCAAACATGATGAAGGTCTGACCACATTTCTAGTTAGGCAGACCGGAAGAGGGGAAAAAATGCGTACCACGACTAACGGCGCGGCTGCATATAGGGCCAGAAAGTGAGGTACATCTGCGGCAGTACTAATAAGCGGGTGGTTCATCGTCTACGGTGAATGTCTTACCGTTAAAGTAGCATCCGCTGAGAATTGGGCTGTCCGGAGTTATAAACCAATATTCCGGAATGTCGGAGCATACCCAAGGTCAATGTATTCTTGGCAAGACCAATGAGCACCTGGACGTCATTGTAATCGGTAGGAGGACTAACCCTTCACTTCGGGATACACTACAAAGTCCACTGCGACCCTACTATTCGAGGTTAATTGGGAGTTGAACAAATTTGATTCTGTCCCACGTGCATGAATGTGACTTCCGCTGCGACGCAAGTAATCAGTCTGCAAGGTGGCCAGTAAAGACACGACCACACCTATCCCCAGAGAAACGAAAAGCCAGATAAACATCCCCGGCCGCCCGTACATTATCCACACTCTGAGAAATATTCCGTCAGATAGTGAAGGACCCAATGACCGTGAAGATACCTTAGCTTTATCGTTCATCATCTGATCAGTCCACCAATGACCTTCTAGATGAGATAGACATTCCCACCCTGAGGACGAAATCAACTATGGCGATAATGGTTGTTGTTGTAATTCCCTGAACCTAAGACCAGGTCAACATTGAGGGTGGAATTAAAGACGTAACGCACTTTCATCCACCAGAGGCATCTGCGTCAGAGTCAACCTGGAACAAATATAGGAGAGATGCATCTCAGACGCACGCCTACGGAATTTGTTCAGGCGCTGTTGAGATATCTACCACAGGAAGACTCACAGCTCCGGTTTCAATTTCTTCAATGGTCACGCATGTGGTAGCACGCAAGCCATTGGTGCTAGGGCCCTGGGCCTTGACCTCGAGGTTTTGTATATTTGATACTTCATTCTTTAGGCTTTCCGTTATTCTAGGCATTTGATTCCCATCTCACGACTGTTCGATACTGCAACCCACCTGATTTCTGACAAGTACAAATTCGGAATTTTCTGGCGCGATTGTGGTGTTCGAGAACACAGTTAGCTGTCCCGGTATGCCCATATACCTCCTATCAATGCTCTTGTAACTTATATTGCCTTCCTACGTGCTCTGGATTGTGTCTGTCACTGTGGTAGCCGACAACCATAAATTTGGTGGTTCCACGCTGCTTCAGACACACATGTGCATTCCGTAGTATGCCTTGGATGTGAACATTGGATACTTAGAATACTCAGGCAATACCTCTATTACCATCTGGGATGCATCGAGGCCACTGCTACGGGCGGAAACACTATATCACTGCGTTCAAGGGGCTCCTAGACTCAGTTTGTCAAGGTGTGTGTAGGTCTCGCAAGGTAAGCGTAGGTGGCTATACAGGCTCTGTGTAGCTGAGTCTGGGCGTGGCTACGTGTGTCTAGGAGCCTGTGTAGCCGCCTACAGTCAGCTCGCCAGACTTACACACACCTCGGCAAACTGAGTGTAGGTCCGTGTAGGTCTCAGTCTAGGACCTCTTCGAATGCAGTGTATTTGCGTGGGTGTAATTGCCGTTTTCAGCATGTCGTCTCAAAGAATTTACCAGGATATCAATACATTCCCAAAATTCGAGCAAATGGCCTTGACCTATTCCCAGGATGCGTAACTTCGTTCTGCAGAACGGGTACCCCGCTGGATAAGTTCTGTTGCCGGAGCGTGGGCCCAAACTCTCAAGGTGGCCGATTACCCAGTTATTAATAGTGCCTTATAACTTTCCCCAAAGTGGGTTTCAGGCAAATGTACAACATAGAACCTCTTCCCCTGTCACAACTAACACTTCTATAAAGAGTTTTCAACTCCGGTGCTTGGTGGATGTTGTCTTCCATGTGATAGTCGGAACTCTTTTCCTTTTGTACGCAACTGTTCGAATATATTCTTATCATTCAACTTGGTGGATGTTGTTATAGCGCTCGTCATCGAGCGTGACTTTGTGATGTCTGACTGCTGACATAAAGGTGCGGGCTTCTCACGCTATCCATCTTCGCACTCGTTTTACACTCAACTGAAGTGCTCCGTGGCCCCAGTTGAACCAAATGTGGAATACCTGGAAGCAGATGCTGTTGAACTGCGGAAGAAGGCGGTTGAACTGCCATCGCAAGCTGTTCCACTGCGAGTTGAGCGGTCCAAGCATCGTTCACCTCAAGCTCCCCAATCGGTATATATTAATTGTACAGCCTTGACAGATCTTCTCCAAGAGCTGCGAACGTTGATAAAATCCAGTGTCGGCGTGAACATTCGCATCGAACGGGCAAGAATTGCTATGCAACGGCAATACAGCAACGTGACTGAAACAGGTATTTAATGGGAAAACCGACACACAAAAGTTGTAGAATTTCGAGCTGTAGAGCAGAGAAAGAAGAATGGGGTAGGCTCGAAGGGGATTGGGGCAAATACGGGCAAACGAATTGGGGAGAGAATCTTAAGAGAACGAATAATAATTTACCCGTGCCTCACCGCCTTGGGGTGATTATGATTATGATAGCATAAATAGATAGGTTGCACAAAAGCCGCACGAGCCGCATGCGGCTTTTGTGCAGTGCGCAACGCCGTGGGTTTTTCTTCGCTGTTCTTGGTTCTTGTCTTTCTAAGTACCATTCAATGTCTCCAATCTCATGAGAGTGTTATGTGTTGGATGTGCAACCGTGGGAGGCCGCATTTTTCACGCATCACGAAGGCATCACTCAAGCTCCACTGCCTTTTCCCATACTCTCACGTCTGCCACGCAGCAGAGGCAATGCCGAGGATCTTCCCTCTCCCCACAGCATCTCTCCTTCGCCTCAGGTAAGCTTATATTGAAATAGTTATTTTACACCTCTCAGATTTCAAATTTGCCGTGCGACTTTGCACAATGCACAAAAGCCGCATGCGGCTCGTGCGCAACCTATCTAATCTCTCTCGCCTCACTGGATACAGCAGCCATGCTTCATTGGATCCTGTTGGTGTGTCTCACGGAATTTGTAAGTTAAAATAGCTCCACAGCCCTCGGCGTCAAGAATTTCCTCAAAAGCGGAAGACATGACACGACTTTCTAGCGCCACAACCAGCACCTCATCCCTCGCAATCCTCTGACACATGTCTGATAGTCAACTTTACAGTCGCCTCCTTCTACCGAAGGGTCATGGGTACCCTTTATTCCACCCACAACCATTCGACGACTTACCCTTCGAATCTCGGCGCGTCGGAACAGATATTGGAGACGTTGGGGTCGTAACGTCAGATGGCTCCTTTGATGTTATCTTTAATATCTGCCGCCCACCGGACGACCCAGTGAATCGGTTTGGCGTACCTCAAGGATTTGAGCAGGTCGATCTCGGTTGCGGAGACATCGCTCCCCGAACCCAATACCACCGTCCAGGATCTGATGTATCAAACACAAGAATCAGCAAGCGGCGCCTAGACGTAGACGTCGGCGTAGAAAGTAACATGTAAGCATTCACCTGACGATTATAGGATCCCATATTCTCAATGTTCTTCTCATCTTCTTTTCCAGATTTCTCCCGCTAGGCGCCGGAGCAGTTGTAGAGATATCCGCTTCTTCGAAAGAAACCGCGGTGCTTCTACTCCCAGAGGGGCCTCGCGGGCAGATCTTCGGCCCAAGAACATATTTAGGGATTACGCATTGCAACATGCACAGCGGTGGTACGCATTCGTCAACGGAGATCTGCATCGCATGGTGGGCAACGGGGATTTATATCTTGTGACCGGGACCGACAAATCATCTTCGTGGAGTGTCGCCGCCGTTGAACATCACTCAGAAGACTTTAATATTTCGCTCAAATTGAAGGCCACTCCGATTGGATCTGCTGGAACCTCGTGCGTTTGGGAATGGGAAACTGCGAACTCCTTTGCAGACTCAGGGCCAAGGCCACTTCCAGAAGATGGGCAGAGGACCGAGAATCAGACCGTCTTTCTCCGCGGTTTCAAAGTTGCAATTAGCTCCTCCCGTCTGAAGAAATCTGCAAAGGCGATCTCGATCGTCGACTCGAAGCCGTCGGATATTCTTTCGAAAGCTGGCGGCTCTCCTTTTTCACAATTACGCATGACTAGTACGGGTAGCTTCTTTCGCAATCTGGCTACCTCCGGGAGGGGTGGAGCATCGGATGACGGTGAAACGGTTGATGCCTCAGCCGAATACTTCCCGGGGAATCCTCAAGTTCGTGGTCGGTTTGGGGTTTTCACAGTCATGCTAATCATTACGACAGGTGTACCATCCTGCATCTGCCATTAACGAGTATCTTCTTAATTCTGTAAGCTATCACTTAAAACGGTGTTAGCCTCAGTCTTGACATCAGAACTACGAATTACCTCTAGTCCCCAACTGCCGATGTGGCAGTGACGCACGACGATGAATGGGCGTCTGTGCTGAATGAAGTAAGTCACTTGGATTCTAGGTACATGCACGCATATATTTACCCAGTTTGCAAGCACGACGGAGAATTTCCGGACGACTGCGAGCTTATTAGACGCATTTCCGGCAAATATAAAATAGACACATCATCTGGTGATTTTCCTCGGTTGCTGCTTACGGGTTAAGCTGAATTTCTGGCTTTAAGATGGTGTTTGGCTTCACGATTCAAGCCCACAAGTTTCCAGTCCCACAGATCTTCATGAAGCAATTTCCTCCGCCGAGCCCCGCCAAGCCCTCGACCACCGCGAGTTCGAAACACTTAGCTTACAAGAACGACAGTTCGACACCTTGTTCTGTCGTGCACTGCATGATTATGAGGCTCAGAATGCCACCGGGCTCTCCTTCTGCAAGGATGACATTATAGAGGTGTTGGCTCGGCAACCGTCCGGATGGTGGGATGGACAGCTGGGGGACGAACGCGGCTGGTTCCCTTCTAACCATGTCTCAGTCATTTCCGGAGAAGAGGCGAAATTGCATTTCTGCTGCTCCGGTCCCCATGAGCAGTAGAACCAGCTTTTTCCAGCTCAGATCATTTCATCCCCGGACGCCAAGCCACGGACCTTCATCCGTATAGTGACTTCGTGCTCCCTATCTCTCACGCAGTGACGCAGGATAATGAAGAGTGGCTTGAGGCCGAAATTGGAGCTTTCGAGGGGGCTTAAAAGAATGTTCCCTTCCCAGCCCGGTCCAAGATCAGGTTCGCAAACCACTTAAACACGCCGGGGACAGATCAATGGCCAAGGCGACGCATGCTTTACAGTTGGAACATAAAGTCCCTTCCAAGGAGAACATCGTCGTTTTGCAGCATGACTCAGCCGCCGATTTTTTGGCCTTCGCTTACCCTACACTCCGACTGCATGAACACTCAGCCAACATCATCCTCGCGCAGGCCCTCATGCGCGCGCCGGCGGAGTATGTCCTGACAGAATGCCAATTTATCACCAACGCCGACGTCCAGCTCCCGTCCTCCTCCACTCGGCCTACCCCAGCTACAAATTTTTGGCTTACGGTCTGGTCGCAGTGCGCGAAATCTCCGCCCGTCCTCGACATGGCGTTGTCCTGTATCGACTCATCCTTCGGCAACTGTCCTATATGTCTGTGGACTCCGGCAGATCGAGGCGCGCAGGTGCCGCAATGGCTCGAGCCTCGGATTCGCGAAGTCGCTTCGTACTTGTCAGCTTGCGTAGCCCCCGAGTGCGTCTTTTCTGTCTTCGGTGTCACAGATCTGGTCACCACCTTTGTCGACGTGTGGACACGGCTCACGGGCTTCCAATCTAACCCGAAGCCGCTGTATAAAGCATTTTCCGCAGTTTGCACCCCGCAGAACCTGAAGGTTACCGCGTCCGCAGATGGTGTGGAGCCCGAAGGGCAACGACTCGCGATGTGGAGGCAGCTGGGAGGTTGTGCAAGAATTCGCGAACTGTTCTGTATGCGGTGGTTTTCTAGGACTCGAGGTCGACTGATATTCATCCTTCCTTCCTCCAGGAATATCCGCTGAGCCTTGCTGACGCAACGGCGGAAGCGCGCGGCTTATAAACAAAGGACAGCTGTGGCTTGGAACTCTGATGGGGGAGACTGCGAGCATCTGTGCTGTTACTCGGTCGTCCCTGCACGTTTCTGCGATCACTAAGGTGCACTAGCCTCTCTTCACAGACACTTTGCCTTTTCAAACCCAGTCCTCGTTTAGGTTACACAGCTCCGAAACCAGACGGAATGGCTTGGCGCAGGCTCTCGTGAAAGAAGTAACTCTAAGGTGTGTGCTGATCATTACATCATCACAATTGAGTTCCGACCTGTTGTAGGTTGTTCGAAGTGGCAAACACAGCGTGGTGGTGTATGTTGCTTGTGATGGTATCGACAGCGCATCTACGAACGTGTAGGATTTCAGATAGAGGATCCAGATATTTGGCTGGAATTGGGATTCGTCGGAACCAATTCCGGTCACTGGTGAACGCGCAGAGCGTAGATGGTACACAAAAGTAGAATATATTAGATAGGTTGCGCAAGGCCGCACGAGCCGCATGCGGCTTTTGTGCAGTGCGCAACGCCGTGGGTTTTCTTCGCTGTTCTTGGTTCTTGTCTTTCTAAGTACCATTCAATGTCTCCTAAATCTCATATTCCACTCCCAAGAGTGCTATGTGTTGGATGTGCAACCGTGGGAGGCCGCATTTTTCACGCATCACAAAGGCATCACTCAAGCTCCACTGCCTTTTGCCATACCCTCATGTCTGCCACACAGCAGAGGCAATGCCGAGGATCTCTCTCTCCCCACAGCACCTCTCCTTCGCCTCAGGTAAGCTTATATTGAAATAGTTAGTTGACACCTCTCAGATTTCAAATTTGCCGTGCGGGTTTGCACAATGCACAAAAGCCGCATGTGGCTCGTGCACAACCTTCCTTTTGTTATAGTAAATTATGTGTTCCTCCAGTCTGTTGTGAGCAGAGCTGCACAGTAATCTCGGAGATCAGCTGTCATCGGACTGATCGGACCGAGCGCGAATTAACCGTTCTTTAACGAAATCCTCGGCGATTCTTTGTATGTGTTTATCTCTTTCTCCATTTATTCAAATCCTTTCGTCGTCCTCTCTTGACCCTCCGCATGTATCTCCTTTGAATTCCGCAACTTTCCAGAAAAACGTGTCCTTGTCGTATCTGATGGCTATCTGGAACACGGCAAAAAAAAAAGGATTGAAAAAGATCGGAGACGCGTCTGGAGCCAATGTGGGGCTTGCTGGACGGTATAAGGGAAAGATATGTTGATAGGTCTGCTCGACGCTCATAAGCAGAGTCAGTTTGGAGTCAGTAGTCTTGAAAGGTAAAAAAGAAAATCACCCCGGCACCGCGCCTCGCTCGCGGGACCTTCCAAAATTTGAGCAACCTCTAAAAAGTTGTTATAGACGCATTAATATTAGCGGTCGCACCAACGCACCGACCGCCCCACGGGAGTGCGAGAATTTGCATTTGAGCGGTCGCAGCGCGTGAAATCTATAAAATAGGTTAGAGAAAGTGAACGTAGTGAAGAGCCTGCGACGGCATACCAAAGACCCGTGAAATTGAATACAGAGTTTGTTTACGGCCCTACGCGTCGCCAAAGCGGTGAAATGAGGCTGCAATGTCCGGTATGTTAGCACGTACGGCATCGTTGGTGTTGAGCTTGCGGTGATGGAATTAAACCAGTGAAAATTGTGCAGCCAAAAAATAAGAATCAAAACCTTGAGCGCACGCACGAGTTCAAGAGGACCTGGGAATGTTGCGGAAGCGTAAGTGAAAAAGCTGTGTCGGACTGCAAGAACATGATAGAGAGGGCGTCAGTGTGGCGGCACTGGCGTACGTCTGGCGTCACTTTCACTGAGCCCCTTTGTAAATGTTTGTACTCTTCTCCATTTATCTGATATCCTTTCGTCTTGCTCTGGTTTCATGCTCCATTTTTATTTTATTTTGCACAGAGCTGCCTCGATCCATCCCCATTGAGATCCTCAGCTGACCCCGGGTTCATGTTAGGCAGACATTGCCGCAGTAGTCGAGGTCCGTGCAATAAATTTCAACAACAGCACAAACCCACAGTCACCCGCTTCGGTTGACCAAATATTTTAAGCCATGTTGATCTCGTGGTTCAAACGTCGCAGCAGCTGCGGCCTGCACCGTAGTTATATCCCCCGAGCATTTCCATGCATAAATACCACAGATTCCCCGGCACTCGTGAGCTTAACTTTCCCCCAATTCTCGTGTCAACACTCATTGGTTCAATATTGCTGCGCGCTCTCTGGGTTGCATTTTCTGGGGCTTTTGCATGCTGGTTATAGAGTTCTATGGTCCTCAAATTTGCAACCATCAAATCCCTGTCTGAATTGCTGGCCCCAGATTCCCTGATCTCTGTGTCTCCATCAACGCTCGGCCACTGTTCCTCACCTAATCCAGAAGTCCTCGCCCGTGACGCCACTTGACACCCACCGGTTTGACTTCGAGGCTTCATTCATCACAATCTCTTTGTTGATCATATGGGCTGCCCTTGTCAAATTCGGACTTTGCTCCTCCTCTTCCCTGACACGATACCATCAAGGTTTTCTCTCGAATATTCAACAAGCTCCACAGGCGAACAGCCTAACATCAATCGGTTCGTCCCACCAGCCACAGTCTCCTGAAACTCGGCATGCCCTTCATGCAGCAGCCACTGCGGTGATCAAAAAATATTACCCCGGGAAAACGGCCTAGAACTATTATGTACGATTTACGGGCCGAATATAACCTCAGATAAGATAACAGTGATAGACCGAATTTTATCCGTCAAATTTCCCCAGGTAATAGGCTGGATTTTACCATTAGATAAAGATGAGTAACAGCCAAGCTTTTTCTGTGAGAGTTTCCGACGGAAATAGCCAGGTTTTTCCCTCAGGTAAAAGTCTGGCGGTTACTTTTTCTTTGTTCTTCCTTTGTTCAGTAAAAGCCTGACTTTTACCGCGGCAAAGAGCCTGGCTATTTCCGCCAGACATTCTCACGGAAAAAGCTTGGCTGTTACCTGTCTTTATCTGGTAGTAAAATCCAGCCTTTTACTCAGGGAACTTTGACAGATAGAATTCGGGCTGTTGCTGTTATCTTTTCTGAGGTTATTTTCGGCCCGTAAATCGTACATAATAGTTCTAGGGCCGTTTTCCCAGGGTAATATTTTTTGATCACCGCAGTGAGCAACTTTATTGTTTCTCTTCTGTGTGTTTGGGCCGGCAAACCTTTCGTGCTCAATTTACGGTTCCTCAAGAGCTGGGTTCATTATGGCATCTCTTTAGGCTTGAGTTCAAACCCACAGGCCCTGCCGCTGTTGTATTTGGTGTTCTTTTGGTATTTTTGAGTTTTGTTGAACTTTCTACAGTTTGTCTCGAGAGCCTAGCAATGTTAACGCAATTAAAATTGGATATTCGTCATCCATTATGATGGGTAGTTGTACATGTCAACTCGATGACTGCCAGAGCGAAGCGGCGGCTCATCTTGTTCCGATGTACTGATTAGCTGGAGAACCCCGAAAACGAAACAGGAAATTGCACGTTCATACGGGAAGCGCCGGCAGACAGTGGGAAAAATGGAAGGTTGCAAACAGGTGCACGAGGCATCTGCTTAATACATGAGGTACGTCAGCTGAAATGCTCAAGAGATGAACGGATTCTGATGTTTATCAGTTGGGGAGCAAGAAGTAACTCTGTGGTCCACCTCGAACCGGCACGGACAATGTGGTTTACACTGCGGAGAGACGAAAAGGTGCTTTACCATCCACACCAGTCGCAGACGGGGCCGTGATACGGCAGGTGGAGTTGGTACAAAGCTAATATGATTTGGGGTGCGAAGAACATCTGAAAATAGGTATGTAAGAATAGAATCTGAATTGAGCGTAGTGGTTGGGATCTCCTTAATACATGTGGTATTCAATTCCATTCTGGAGTTGACAGCTTTTACGACATTAAATGCTGTTAAACTAGATCGTTGTCATTCGTGTCGGAACATGCGTCCAGTCCCACACGCTACCCCGGCCGTAATACGCCGATGAAGCGTTCCAGGGTGCGAGGCTCGCGACAGATAGGGAGGGATGTTTTCGTTAGCATAACAGTGTGGTTTAATCGTGAGTTCTTTTTTTCGTAGCAGGAGGGGAGACCTGAGCTTCTCCTAGCTTCTCTGACCGCAGCTCTGCTGCTATAGAAAGCATACTGAGTGGATGTTCCAGCACCAAGCCATGCACAGGCCACAACCTGACCTTATTTATAGACAGGTCAGCGGTGATGACTATCAGTTGGGATATAAGTATGTTTGCGAACAGATCATAAGCTCCAGGCGCGGCCCTTCAAGTCTTGCCTTGCATCCAAGTATGAAGTTCAGCATTGCCGTTACCTCTCTTCTGGCTTCGGTTGTCTCCGCTACCTCACTCCAAGCCCGTCAGTACAATGATGGCCAACTTTTGTCGCCCGCCGCTGGTGCCACTGTGTCCTCTGGGTCTCAGGTTACCATCAAATACCGGGTTTATGACAGCATGTGAGTCGTAAACAGGAGTCACGAGCTTATCATCGACGCATCGGTGCATAGTGATGCTGGGACGCGATACATCCTAGTAGGGTTCGAGTATTCACCCGATGACGGTGACCACTATACGTATCCTGTCGGAAATCTCAGCTTGAGCAGCCCTGGATCGAGTGGGCTTACTATCAATAGCCCTGTTACCGCTCCTGGTATTGGCAGTAAGCATATTCTTTCAATGTGAACGAGAGAGTCACGGATTCAATTTTTTGTCAGGCTATAATCTCGTGATTTACGACGTTCGTACTGCGGGTGCTGCCCAGACTCTCTACTCGCAGATGACCGTTAACCAAACCATTACGGTGGACTGAGCAGCGAGATAGACATCAGAACTCATGTTGGAGTCGCTATCAAGTAGGCCTTTTTGTACGAGGAAATGAAATGGACGCTTGCATTTTGATAGTTATTATTTCAAACTTCTCGAGGCATACTCGATATTGTGGACGGGGGAAGTTGGTTCTTTGATTATTGATAAGATTTGGATGGATTTTTCTAGGAAATCCCTGTTGGCTGGAAGAACCTTGAGGATCGAGTTATTGCATAGGGAGTGAACAAAGAGCCATCCGGGCCCCTTCTTTTGTTTCATTTGGCGTCCAGTACGTGCAGCATCAGGAAAATGTTTTCGAGCTGGCACGCCTGGTGCCAGGCGTCCCAGCTGCGCCAGCTCGCCAGTATGTGATCCGGGAGCATATTACGATACTGGGGCCAGAACTGATCCGGGCGCCAGAAGCGCGCCATGTATTATTTTGGGGTCCCCCTCATGTTGCGGGGCCTCGACTACCACTTCACACACGATGAACACAAAGAAAATGCATTGAAATAACGTTTACAGTAGTACACACAATGTACGACCGGCTACTACAGAATACTGATACCTAGGAAGCGTGCGCACCTCCCAAGGGGGAATCGGCATTTGAAAAAGGACATAGGGACGATGAATCTTTTTCGACCCTCCCAGGACACCCCTCCCCCCTTGCATAAAGGGAAGGAGTATCGCACTCCTACCGGCGGTCCGTTCTCTCCGGTCATGTGTGTCCTCACCGCCACCACTTCAATTCAACCACACAATTCACGAGGTGGTTGCACATCGTCAAGTGAATTGTTCCAGCACTGTTCAGCTATTTTTTGGGCCCTACTTCTGTTGCATTTGACTTGTTTTCAGTTAATGTTCTACATCCATCCGTTCTTGTGCAACCGCTGTTACACGATTCTGCGGAAATGCTAACGGCACCCACACTCAGCGCTTGGCCTCTGACAACCGTAAATCAGAACTCAGGAACGAAAAAAAGTTTAGCTTACGGAACTTATGGCCCAGCCCAGAGTCGAACCGGGGTTGTCTACTTATACATTGAACGACTACGCTATCCATGACAGATGCATACCACATTAGTCTCTTATAAACAGACGCTACAACAATTATTGAGCTCGTACCTCGCTTTGTTGTAATACCACATGCTACCGGGCCTTTTTTGTGCTCTGTATATCTGCACACTTTTGGAAAGGCAAATTTCAAGGTTGTGGAATCACAGTACCCACCCAAACCCCATGCTGCGGTCAGGAGAGGAGTGGAGAGATTAGCGCGTCGCCAAAAGCGGTTCGTAGGTCAAGACAGAAAAAAAGATATCCAGCAACTGTAGCGGCCCAGCCCGAGTCGAACGGAGTCTCTGCGCAGGATGACGTGATACTGAATAATGAATGGTATGCAGATGCATGCAGCATGCTACCGGGCCTTCCTATGCTCTAAGGATCGATACCAGCTAGTGGACGTGTCGAGGGGTGGGACTAGGACTTTGGGAGAGGGGGGGATTAATCGTCACCAGAATGTTGGGGAGTATGCCCACGCAGGACTGATCCTCAATTAATTTGGGAATTAGGACTGCGCACCTGCTTGAATGAATCGAACCAAGGTCATCGAAAAGAAGTGCGGAGGAAAAAAAGAGCCATATCGAACAATCGTAAGGCGAGCCCCCGAGTCGAACGAGGTCGTCTGCAATCGAATCACGATAGGAGAGCAGAATAGTGTGCAGATGCATCCTACATGCCACGGGCCTTCCTTTGCTGGGATACTAGTCAAACATGAAGTCCGAGTGTATTCCAAGTCAAGTCGAGCAGAAAAGTACAAGGGCTGACTGATTCTAACAAATGACCACACCGAGTGGAACCATGTTCAGGAGAAGAGAAACACAGTCGTTTGGTTCACTCGGTTCGTACGAAACAGACTAACCTACGAGTTTGAGTGTAGCATACGACATCCCAACTTACCCAACTTGGATCTCCTCGTTCTGGCATTTATTTTCCGCGAACGTTATACGATTCCATGCGAACGTCTGCCAATCCGCGTGTATGACCGCCAGTACCTGGATCTGGGCGCATCCAGCCATCCACCGTCCCTGCCCACGGTGAGATATCACCCTCCTTCCGCCCATCCACGGCGTTGTCGAGCACCTCAACGCCGGCGCATGATGCACACATGTATACGCAAACGCGGCCCTAAAGAGCGTGGAACGAATCGACGCCGGGAGGTGCAGAGGCAGAGTAAAATCACTGACTCAGTGCGCTAGGCGCTCTCGCACCCACACCTGTCGAAGTGCACCCCACTCTTCCCCTTGCCCACCCACCTCTCTTCCCACCCTCTTCTCTTCAATTTCGTACCCCTCCTCTGTCCCCGCCCGCATACGCCTCGCAGGGAGAAGCACTCCTAACCAACCCCTCCCTCTCCCCCCTCTACGCGCCCACGTAGCCCGCACCTGCTAGGGTGCGTCTTAACGCCTTGGGGAGCGCAAGGGGACCTCCACTTCCACAAGCCAAAACCAGAGTTGGACGCAGAGGGGTTCAAAGAGGGCGAAGAGGTGACAGAGGGCGTGAAAGACGAAGACACAGCAGATGCCGAGGCGTATCTTACCCTCCTACCTTACTCGCGTTGCCATATTTCGTTGCGCTCGAATTCATGCCCGCATTGAAATTAGAGTCGTGAGATGGATACACATCCCATCTACTCGTCTCCCGGCGGTGCGGATGTACCGGTAGCTTTTCCGCTCTGTCTATCGAGGTAGAGAATGGAGGTGTCTATCGAGGTGGAGGCAGAGGTCGAAAATGCGGATACGCGCGGGTTGGCGGACGCAGGGCAGGCGTATGCTGGTGATGAGGACGAGGAAGAGTTGGCATTCGAGGGTGGAGGAGGGACCCGCACATCAGCCGGAGCGAACGCCGACCGCGTGGGAGGCGCCGTGCGCGGTACTTGGCCTCCTCTCGAAACCGCTCGAGTGTGAATTCGAAGATTAATTTGAACAATAAATCGACGCAAACGGCGAAACAGGCACCGAGGCTGAAGGAGAGGTAGAAGGATAGATAGAGGCGCGCCGTGGCCGGAGGGGCGGCGTGCGGAAGCGGTTCACGGAATTAGCTCCGGCGCGGCGCCTGTAGAGGCGTAGCGAGCAGTACCGGACCCGAATTGGAACGCGGCGATGCAGATGCAGAAGAACTCGCCGCGTGCTGCGTGCGCGGGGGGCGATAAAGACAGAGCTGAAATGGCCGCTCGAGCTTGTGATGTAGACGGAGTTGGAATTGCTTGGTGGAGCAGCGGCGGAGGAGAGGGATGAGGAGTACGCATGCCTGCGCGCATGAGCAGCGGATGAAGAGAACGATGAGGAGATACTGGCAGATCTAGACGTGGTGCTCGACTACTGCTCGACTCCGATGCTGCGCTGAATTTTTGTTGTCATATGATTCAGGGTATAGGTAAAAGTACCGCTTGTGCACCGCTTTACCGCTTTTGGTACCGCTCAGTACCGCTCACTGCCGCTTGATGCTAAGTCCGGGTCTGCCGATGTGCTGCTATCTAGTGCTGCTAATGCGCTGGCCCTGGAAGCTGCGAGTTGATTTTATCGTGGTGCTGCTAACTTGGTTTACTCGTGCGCAGAAGGATTAATATTTTCCCCAGACAAAATTGCAATGTAGCTGACAAGCGCACTGTTGGGCCCCGCAGGCAGGTTTGAGTTCGCAATTCCAAGTTTCCCGAATATTCCCGGCCTCCCGCAACTACGAGTCTACGGCATGTGGGGTACGAGCTTTTTTTTTTTGCTGTAGAATGTCTAATTATGAGATACTACTTCGCTGTTAACGGCGACAACAATTAGGCAAAAAAAGCCTTGACAATAACTGCTACGTAAGGTATTTGTATGTAGCTTGAATAAAATCCTTTCCTTCCATCCAACTATGCTTCATTCTGCTGGCACAACCACGGTAATATTTGTTGGTGCGGTCAACTATCGGGTTGAACAACCTCTGCAAGCTCAAATCAAAGATTAAGAAAATTTCCGGACTTGTAGTCAAACACCCAATTCTCTGGCGATCCACCTGATATTCAGGCAGTAGAGCTTCTCGTGCCATTGGCACGGACGTCAAACCCTTCGATACTACCTTTCAAGGTATTGAACAAATTGCTTGACGCCGGATCTGACTACATAATAACAAGGTTTGCAAGGAAATCATCTCCCAAATCTACTACAATGGGATCTGGGATGGTCACAATGGTATTCAATATCATTGTTTGTTCAGATTCACTGCATGCTTACTGCATGCCCACTGCGGCAACCTTTGTTTCTGTAAGTTAACACACAAAATTGACAGCCGAATATTTATTATTGAATCGATATGAACTTGATTTTCACATTTGCTTTCGTTCATTTATGGTCCAAGTTGTCCGTTTAAGCGGTATTGTGGCGGTGCCACTACCGCTCAGACTACCGCTTCGAATTTGGGTGGCTGTGCTACTACCGCTGGGACTACCGCTCGGCTACCGCTTGGGTTGCGCTCAAGTACCGCTGTGGTACCGCTTATGTCCGCTCAACTGACGCTGTGATGCCGCCATGTCCCGCCATGGTACTGCTATTTCTTCTGTCATTTCCTGACCGAGGACAGCAATTCTGAAACCAATCTGAAACTAACAAGTCGATGACTTGAAGTTGAACTTATCTCTCTGTGGTGACTTACCAGAAGCGAGAGAGAGAGATAATTGGTTAAAGGCATGAGCTATACTAGAGTAGCTAAGAAGCCGGCGTAGTAAATAACTACGCGATATATAATGTGGCGAGTTCGTTGCAAGCCTGAGTGGGCTATAGGTAATTAGCGGGTTGAACTTATCTCTGTGGTGAAGCTCATACGCTGCATTTTATAATTACGACCAGTAAATTTGCCTAGGGCAAGGACTGTCATGATCCCGGTACTCAAATTCTGGCTGTGAAAACGTACTTTACACCTTTCATGCAAATCAATTTGTCCGCACACCCAGTCTGGCAGTGCCGGTTCACTTGGAGAGATGATAAAATACTACAAACTTGAATTCAGGTAAATCTTCCTCTGGATAAAAATCCGAGCCCAACTGGTAATGGTGGTGCTGCAACTCAAATCTAAGCAAAGATCGGGATAACGCGGAATCCGGCAAATTACCGCACAATTACCGCATTTGGAAGAAAAGCGGTACTTTCTCCTTGCCCATGATTCAGCCGAGGATCTGTGATACATTGCATTCCCCGTTAAGCGGTGTGACATGCATCCCGTGAAGATAAAACAGACAAATAAAGAGAAGACGCACTCGTCAACCGTCACTGTCGCAAGCCCGCGCCTCGCGCACGTCTATCAGTTCCCAATCCACCGGCGCGTTATCGTTTAAGTTAGCACTGCGAGGCTGGCGATGGAGAGAGCGTGCTCGGCGCCGCGCAGCGCGGACGGGTGCACCGAGAGTCGGCGCGCGGACATGGACGTGGTGAAGGAAAGAGAGTGGAGTGGGTAACCAGGCGAGCGTAAGCAAGCGGTGAGATGACGTGTCGATGACGTGGGATTCGCGCGTTTTTTCGAAGGTCGAAGTTGTACAGGACCCCTGCAGGACGGGTCCCGCAGCGTACAAGGTATTTCAGCAAATATTTTAGGCGCTTACCTCACTATGCAGGAGGAAAGAATAATTATAAAAGGTTCCTTTGAAAATCCACAGACCCTCCCCGACTCGAACGGGGCTCTGCAGCAAGCCCGAATATCCATTGTTGTGGAATGCAGATGTATACCGCATGCCACGGGGCCTTTTACGTTCTGTGTAGATTTGAATACTTCAGGAAGGGCAATTTTTCTGCGGAGATTGGAATAATATATATGCAGGTAGCTCTTCCCCCATTTGGGAAGCGGGGTTGAGAAATAATTAATCGACTCGGATGATGTGAGTTACTGAGAACAGAGCCCAAAACTGCCGGCAGTCAGCGAAGAGTGAATTAGAGAAAAAAAGCATACAAAATCTCCATTAACGGCTCAGCCGGGACTCGAACGGGGTCTCTGCATTAGAAGTCAATCTCCTCCCAACCGATGATGCGCAGAGGCATACCGCATGCCACAGAGCCTTCCTACACTCTGTGGATCCTCAAATACGTAGTGTTCTAGTGTTCTTCAGCCGATGAACCGGCTGGGAGAAATAATTAATCTACCCGCTGCCCGCAGCGAACACTGCGCCTGAGCTGAGGCAACGCTAACGATACCCACAATTCTGGGCAAAACATGGGAACCAAAAGAAAGCTGAATTCGGGAACCAAAAAAAAAAAACTTCAACCAAGACGGATGGCCCAGCCCGGAATCCAACCGAGTTGACTGCTTATATCCAACACTTAACTGCCCCATCCATCGCAGATGCATACCGATGCCACCGGGCCATTCTGTGCTCTGTAGAGTGGATGTGGATACTTCAGGGGAAAAGATGCAGCCTACAAGATTGTGGGATCACACTATGGTCCAGTCAGGGAGTAACTGCGAAGATAATCAAGAGGAGAGGAAAAGAACGCGGCCTCATCAGTTGCAGATGATCGCATGGTACCGGGCCTCTGTTTGGGCGGTGGATCCAGGCGACGTTCTTAAGTTGATGATCCGTAACGAGTCGCTGCCCCGAGATTATTTCCTTTCGAAACGTCCGGGCCCATGCATAAATCAATCTTCAAACCTGAAACAAGTGTCTAACCGACATCAATCATTAACGACCCCCAACTGAACTCAAATTGAAAGAACGCGCTAGAATGTTGAAATTTCTTCAACAACGAGATGTTCCGACGCCTCCACGAAGTTTCAGGGAGAAATGGAGGGTCATGTGCGGAATTCTACATATATTACAACACGATCAATTAGAACTACTTCAGGCTGGGCGGTAACACTGCCCACTGGGTACCATGTGCAAAGTTTTCGAACGAAAGCAAAGTCTGCTCCTTTCCTATGAGGAGTGTATTGCGCGGGGACCAGAGCCCATTTCTACGCGGTCCTGGCACCCATAAGAGGAGTTCCGACGAATCACAAGAAACCCAGCCGCCGGGCTGGATCCTCCAATGGTTTGGGAATCGCGGACCAGTCTGCGAAAGGGCTCTCTCAATAGTGGAAGAATGGGGAAGAGCAAGAATCCTAGCTCTGACCAAATTGACATCCGGGGGTTCCCCACTACTCGAGACACTGATCTTCGCGGATTTAGCGTTGTCCAGGTCTTGTGCATCCCATAGGCGTATATACTGATCCGAAGAGGCTGACAAAATATGTGTCCCGTCTGGTGAGAACGCAACGGTGTTCACGGTGTCAGTATGGCCCTCCAAAGGCTCGCCAACAGGCTGTCCTGTCTCTAAATCCCATACCCGCACAGTGTGGTCCGCCGACCCAGAGACGACGAGTTTCGAATTCGGGGAGATAGCAACCGAGTTTACCGATTGCGTGTGGCCTTGAAGTGGTGTACCAGCGAGGATCCCGCTCTGCGCATCCCATATGCGCAGCGAATCCACGGACCCGGAGGCGATGTACTTGCCGTCAGGGGAGAATGCGACTGACGAGATCTCATTGGTATGGCCTTCAAATGGAGCGCAGTGCAGCTCCCCGCGCTCGATGTCCCACATGCGCACAGTACGGTCATCCGATCCCGACACAACGTACCTGCCATCTGGGGAGAATGACACTGTCCCTACCGTGGCTGTGTGGCCTCGCAGCAGAGCCCCAACCGCCTCCCCGCTTTTGGCGTCGCACATTCGCACCAGTTGGTTGTACGACCCAGTCGCGATTAGCTTTCCATCCGGAGAGAAGACAACCGAGAAGACCGTGTTTCTATTGCCCTCAGATTGCGTACGCAGGAGTTGTCCGGTCACCGCATCCCATAGACGCATGGTTGCATCGTAGGAACCTGAGACGATGTATTGGCAGTCAGGTGAGAACGCAACCGAGGTAATGATATCGGTGTGGCCCCTCATCGGTTTACCGACCATCTCTCCCGTCGTTGCATCCCACACACGCATAGTCCCATCGTAGCACCCGGAGACGATGCGTTTGCCATCTGGAGAGAACGCGGCCGAAGTGATGCTCACGGTATGACCCTCAAATGGCTCGGCAGGGGAGGCTCTGACCGCAGCGTTCCAAAGACGCACGGTTTTGTCGTAGCCTGCGGACGCAATTTTGGTGCCGTCAGGAGAAAACGCCACGGACATGATGCCCAACGTGTGCCCTTGGAACGTGTCTCCAAGCACTTTCCCGCTCCTAACATCCCACATACACACAGACTTGTCGTAGGAGCCGGAAACAATGCGCTCGCCGTCCGGTGAGAATGCGACCGCTGTGACGACGCTGCTGTGGCCGAGGAGGGGACACCTCGAGGGTCTCCCGTCTGGGCATCCCAGATGCGCACACTTTTATCGGTGGATCCAGATACAACCAACGTGCCGTCTGGGGAAAAGATGACTGATTCGACTGAATGAGTGTGGCCTGCGAGAGGCTGGCCAAGGGGTTGCCCGCTCATCGCATCCCACAAGCGCAGGGTGTAATCGTAGGAGCCAGAGACGATGTGCCTGCCATCCGGTGAAACTGCGACGGTAGCGACGACATTGATGTGGCCCATGAATGGCCCACCCCGCGGCTCCCCCGTCCGTGCATGCCAGACTCGGACACTCTTGTCGGCAGACCCGGACACGATGAAGCTACCATCGGGCGAGAACATCACCGAGGTGACGCGCCCAGTATGCCCCAAAAATGGTCCAGCAATTGCCTCACGTCTCTCTACATCCCACACGCAGACGTCGTCGGAAGCCCCCACCGCAATGCGCTTGCCGTCAGGGGAAAATGCGACCGAAGCTACGCCGAATATGTCCAACGGCTTGCCCACCAGCTCGCCCGTCTCCGCATCCCATATCCGCACAGTTTTGTCGCTGGATCCAGAGGCCAGCAGCTTGCCGTCAGGTGAGAAAACCACAGAATTCACCCAGGATGTGTGCCCTTCTAAGAGGCCAATTGAAGTGGGCCACTGGGTCATTCCCCCGCGTTCGACAGAAAGCAGGCGCGGGAATCGGGAACGAAACCTCCTGAATATTTCGGATTGTGTGGGTGCGAGTGCGAGAGCCGAAACGTATATGTGGGGCGCACTCTGAATGATGACATCCGCAAAGAAGGCTATGAATCGCTTCGCATCGGTGGCGAATCGGGCAATGGACGGCTCCTGGAATGGCAGAGTTCAATATTGGATAGCGCGTAGCAGATGAGTTAAGCAGCAACATACCTCAGCAGCCCACATGGTGAGGTTGGAGAGCGCCCGAGGCGCGTAGCTAACCATTCCTAGCAGACTCAAGACCTCCAGCCAAAACAGGAACTTGTCAAACATGAATTCCGGGCATCCTGTGCAACCGCTGAGTTATAGGATGTGGCGGCGAGGTGATCACCCCAAAATCGCGACGAGTACCGGAGATGGTGAGGGATGTGTTGATCCAGTCGCCGCTCTAAATCAGGTGCAGGTATTTCGACGTTGCGCACGTACGAAGTTGGCAGCGCGCAGATGTTGAACCGCAGCTCATTCCGTAAGACACGCAGGAGCGCGGATGTAACCACCCGTTGCTGATCCTCCGTCCCGCAGAGGAGGTCCGCGCGTGTCTCTTGAATGGCGCATGTCATGAATTCCCTGAACGACAGGTGGATTACGCGGACTGCACCAGACGGCCCTCGGGGACATGAATGACAGCGCTCAACGGAAGCATCGTCCGCTTGACGTCATCGACATCCATCCCAAGCAATGATGCGAGACTCTGCGCCCCGAGTGGTTCATAGAGATGTAAGATGGTGCCGAGGACCTTGAGAGCACGATCCCGGGAATCTCGCGCACGCGGGTCGCCTGGGCGCGGGACGGCGATGGCGTCATCAACGATACGGTTGTACAGCGCGTGAAGATCGATGAGTGGTGCACCGCGAAGGAGATAGTCTACCGAACGCTGCGGATGATCCTGCGGTAGTCCCGCAATGATATAGCGCACGGCAGTGGCGGCAAAATAAAGAGCCCGCCAGCACGGGTAGTGATTTCGTCCACATCCTGCGCCGCGCCTTCCAGGGATGTCGTGTTGTCCAGTACTGTCCATCCAGTGAGCGCTGTACATACAGGCGTATGTCCCGCCCAACGACGGTGGAATCGATCTCGTCAAGGATAATTCCATGCATCAGAGAGCGCAAAACGTCGAATTTGAGATAGGACGGAACATCGGGGCGGCCAGTTAGAAAGAACCGAATGTGAGGTGGAATTTGCGCAATGCTGTCAGAGAGCCACCGCAGAAACAGCTGGCCGTGATCCGTACCGCATTCATCCAACGCATCAAGACAATCACCAGCGGGGTCGCACTCGGCGGCAATTTGGCAAGAAGGTCGATAACCAGCTTCTGAAACTGGAGCCGTGGTTCCGCAGAAAGAATGCCCGTGCGGTCGTCACTCAAGAATTCTACAAGCAGACGCTGAAAGTCGGGCTATGATCCGCAAGCTGGCGTGCGAGGCTACCTGGGAGGCCCCTGAGCTCCTTTCGCTCCGTGTAGTTGCGAGAGAAGAAAAAGGACGCGCCCAGGATCCCCTTCTCTTCCGCTAGAACAGATGCGACGGTCTTTGCGATGGTCGATTTCCCCGATCCCGCAGAGCCGCTCAGCATGACTATGCGGTCAGAGGAGCCGTCAGAGCTGGACACGCGCGCCACGATGTCTTCGATGACATCAACTCGCGTGCCTTCCATGCAAATTGCAGGGGTGTTTTCGGCGTTGTACTGAGCATGGATACATACTACCCGAGCAAGAATGTCGTTTCGGAGGATGGTGTCGACTTTTGCGTGCGCGATCTTGGCTGATAGATAAGAGTCTTAGTGGGACACTGTAATACTCTTTTCTGCAATGCTTTCATACCTTGGATGCCATGTCTGCGAGTAGAGTCTCGATTGAAATATTTCCATAGAACTGGAAAGCCATGAATTCTCACAATATCAGAGTTGGCATACTTACGCACAGCAAAGTCGCGGAGATGAGATGCTATCGAGGTTTTGATGTTTTGGATCTTATCCTTGTAGTCCTTGCTATTCAAGACCTGTCTGAAACGACTCTTCTCTGAGAGTGCTTTACACTCGACAGCAATTGCCTTGAAGTTTCTAGAAATCCCTGGAGTTCAGTTGAAACCTTGTTAAGTAGAGCGAAGTGCGCACAGCGACAAAGCTGCTATGCGATCCCTCAGATCGCTCCCTGCGTCGGACGCGTCGATAGCAGCGAGCTCAATCAAAGTCTTTTCCACCTTTAGAAGACTTCCTTGTTTTCCTTCATCGTCTATGGGGAGCTTCGTAAACCGTCGCGATGAAAGTAGATTGGCGCACCGAAACCATCGTCGCGAGCTGAAAGACACAATTGATTACTGCCTCCACTCCTGGAATGCCAATCCCACGACGCTCGTTTTGGCGAGAGTGAGCGCCGGAAGAATGCTATCGAGAACCCGCCCCTCGCTGATTCAGCCATCGATGTGACGCGGTGGCGGGAGAGAAGAAAGTGATCGCGGGATGCACCGCCTTGACGGATCACGGTCCTGAATCCGAATATCCCAATCGATTCTTCATTCAGTCGTTAAGCTCGAACAAAGTCAACATATTTTCCAGACCGGATCTTACCCATAACGAAGCAGTGAATGGAGCCATCTTAGTCCGAGAGAGGTTCTTGTCAGGTCTACAGACATCCAGCTGAAAGCAGACCAGCTCAGAGATGATGGTTGTGGATTACACACGACAGAGATTCATCTCTCCAACCTGGGCAATGAAAATCTCCGAACGCTTTATCCGACTGCAAGGAGCATGTGAGATTCGAACCAAAATCTCAGCGAGAATCTCACCTGCCAGAACATCAGCCCCGCGTCTCAATTGGGGCAGAAAACAAAGTCAGTACTGAATCGCCTTGGCAGTAATTTGGTGGGCACAATCAAGATTGCCAAATTTTGGGGCACCCGGTGTGCTTCTTGAAACTCAAAGTATCAGGTTGGTCTGAAATTTAAATGGAAATCATTAGTGAACTGGTTTCAGCCCCCAATATCTGCTGAATTGAAACCTGACTGAAACCACACAAATCAGCTCAAATTCCAGCTCGATTGGAACCTTATTCGATACTTTAGGTTTCAAAAAGCACATCGGCTGTGCCTGAATATGGCAATCTCCGGTGTGAGTCTGAAACTAATAGTTTTTGGTGGGTGCGCCGAAATTATGACCGAAGCTAATTGTTTCAGTGGCATTGCTGAAAAGTCTACTTTCAGAGACAGTCTCGGCACGGCAGAAATGGCGTCGGAAACGCAAAGTTTCAAGTACGACTTTTAGGCACAACCGAACCTTTGGTTTCAGTGATGTTTTTCAGATGGCCTGAAATTTCTCATTTTCTGCTCCTACTCGGCCGAAACAGGCCGAACCACCGCCACCTTCCCGATCAGTGGGCATCGCCACCTGCCACCTTCCCTCCGACCACCGTGGGTGGGTCATTGTGGCTGATCATGAGGAGGTGGCTTACACTGGGGGCAAGAGATGACGCATGCGAAAATCAAGCGTGTTAAATGCACGTGGTCCGCACCCAGTAACACACCTTTGATCTACTGTACTATTTCGACCATTTGTTCAGGTGGCGGGTGACAGGGGGTCGTGAAGTGAACAAATTTGTACCTGTGACGGTGACTCTTGGGTTGTGAACACCCTATTTTTTGAGTGCGTCAGAAGGCGGGAAGACGATTTTTGAGCTATGCTAATGTTGACAATGAGAAACGGCAAAAAAAGGGCCCTGGCAACGACGTGTAACAGATTTTTTTTGCGCTAGCCCCCTTCAATAAACTCGGTGTCGTACGGTTCAGAACTGTTCAGTGCCTCTTCGCCTACAGCAGGAAGTAGACAGTTTGAAGGGTATGCGAAAGCAGAGTCCACAAAAAATCCCCATGGTAGTCAAGAGGTTGAAAGTGTACTGCACCTGATGAGCATTGCACTAAATATTGTTGTAAACTTCTTGGTCCCCACCGGGCCTGGTATCGTCGTCGGGGAGCGCGTAACCGGCATCGGCGGGATGATTCGCGCCACTGTGAACTTTTGGCAGTCGGTGACATGATCCGTAAGATTTTGAAGAATTTATTCAGTTAACTTTTGCGGTGACGGGTGACATGGCGTGAACAAACGGTCGAAATAGTACAGTAGTCTCATATTCCCACTAGTGGGTTTTGTAGGTTGATCAGCAATTTGTGTTTTGGTGGTTTTTGTGAGGTGGCTATGTCCCTTCTCGGCAAACTCCGACTCCCCTGTCTCAAAAACGCCCTATTGCCATTTTTGTGAGGTGACTGTGTTCCGTCTCGGCAAACTCCGACTCCCCTCCCTCAAAAACACGCCCTATTGCGATTTATGCGGCGTGGCTGTGTCCCCTGTCGGCAAATTCCGATTTCCCTCCCTCAAAAATGCTAGTCTCGTTCCCATCCGTTCTGGAGAGCACACCTAAAACAGCAATATTTCAGTCGTGTTAAATGTGAGGTTTAATATAAGCTTTCCACGGTGATTTCAGATGGGCGGAAAGTTCCCCTTTCAAGCAGAGTAGAATGAAGCAGTTTAATCACGGCTTTCAATCAGCGGGAAAGATGAACTTTCCGCTGACTTTTCAGACGAGTTGAAAGAATTTCTTTCAGCCACAGCGGAAAGATCAACTTTCAACCCATCTGAAAACACGGTGAAAAGTTGATCTTTCAGCATATGGCTGAAAGAATTTCTTTCAACCTGCCTGAAACTGACATGGGAAGTTGATCATTTTCTCTTTGTGGAATAAAGCTCTTTCAACCCATCGGAAAACACGGCGGAAAGTCGATCTTTCAGTGCGTGGCTGAAAGAAGTTCTTTCAACTTGTCTGAAAACGCAGCGGAAAGTGGTTCTTTTCCACTGATCAAAAGCCGCGATTACAGCTCTTTGTGGTACAACAGGCGCGGCTCGTTTTTTTCTGTTTTGGCAAGTTTTCACGAGAACAGCTGCCCTGAGCTCAATTCTCAACCATTTCGCCTCAAAATAAGCTCATTCGATTCGCATTGAGAATCCACAGCGAATGGAATACCGTTATTTTTGATCCTTTTATGTAATAGAATTTCTTCCGGACAAACTTGGTTTTGAGTAGGACACCTGTAGCATTCGGAATACTGCCCCAATTGGCCTAGTTTTTGGATATGTTATACATCTGATGTGGCCCTAGACAATGGCGTGTTTATTTATATTACATGCTGAGTGATTGTGAGCTAGCGCACACATTAGCAAAGTAGATATCCAGGCACTGCCATAAGTAGAGCTGTCCATGAAGGTTTGAGTACATTAAGCTCCGTAAACACCCACATTCGCTAGGGTCACGTTGGACGTAGAGCATATCCAAAGATTAGGCCAATCGGGGCAGTATTCCAAGTGCGACTCCAACCAGGATGTATGTACTGTACTTATTTTGCCTTTCTGAGTGGGCCTATCCGTGAACGCGCTGAGTGATTCTTTATCCAAAACAGTGGCAGTTCGTCCAGACAAGCCCTGTTCCCACCTTCAAGCTGGCCAGCGCGGACGCCTCCGGCGCTTTCCTCTCGTATGCGGCAGCTGGAAACCCAGCAGGGCTTCGCCGGTTCGCTCAGGCTGGCATTCAGACGTCGGAGCAGCTGGCGCTGGACTTTATCGTCACCTGTACTGGTGCTCACACCGCCATGTGAGAATTCTTTGTCTTTTCTTGTTCTCTCTTCGGATGTGGAGTACTGACTCTTTTGTCCCCTTGTCTAGCATCCAAGATGCAGTGACGGGGCTGGCGCTGACTGCCTGGGCTCAGGTGGCCCAGTTCACCGTTAGTCCAGTAAGTGTTGAGTATTCAAAAGTGTTGGCGTAGATGCTCATTTGATCAATTCCAGGTTACCTTTGAAGGCATCGACGGACGTCCGGGCCAGACCTGGACGTTGGAAAGTTTGGACTGAAATGCAAACAGTTGCATTTTATCAAGTCTATATTGAGAGAGAGCTCTGTGGAATATTGTGTTCGTGTCTCTGTGTATTAATATACTGATTGTCAATTCGACAATTTTGCGAGCTATTGCAACTATGAGGTGAAGGGAGGATTGCGCCTTCCTGCAATTGAAGCTACCAGCAAATCACACGCTACACTCATCTGTGGACCTCGATCTCATCCAAGGAAAACGCTTGAATGAATGGTTGGCTTAAATCAGAGGTAGTCCGAAAAGTCCGAGAAGCCCGAGAAGCCCCAGATGACAGGGTGTAATTTTTTCTGACGGGACTGAATTCAACATGTTTTTGCGGCTCGCATTTCGTTCTCACTACAGTTTTAGTCCGCATAACTCTCAGTTCCTATTCCTGGATGGGAAAAGCTATCTGTTAGATGCCTTCCGCATTTGTCCAGCGAGAAGGACTACAGTTCTTTAGGCAGCGAGGTGGTGCCCGTGATATACGGAAGGCGGGGCAACTACTGCCTTCGATTTAACCAATCGTTCCATTCAATCCTTTCGCAAACTTGACGACGAATCATCATATTCAAATGTGACAACGGCGGCCATCAGCCTGAACTTGATCACATCATTTATTTCAGAGCGTGGTGCTCTGGCTTTCCATATTTTCGTCTATTTTAACCCTTTCGCAAACAAAAACGCAAGCTTGGAGCCTAAGCCTTGGTTTCAATTTGGAAAGTAAAGGTTTTTCGCAGCCGAAATATGCGTATTTAAGAAGGGGAAAGGGAAACCGAGGCTTGAGAGTCAATACATGTCGCCTCCACCATCGTTACGTTCAAATCGGAGCCACTCCCATTGAACAATATGATAAGAAACGCAAAGGGCTCTGCATACGCCGTGTTTATTGCTTTAACGAGTATCCACATTATCATCCCCATGAGATAGCCTTTGGAATACAAAATGTCTCTGACGTCTAAACATATTCACGAAGATGAAGCTACCTCGAGAAATATATCCTCAGGACATGAGACAAAATCCAAAACGGGTGTTGCTCAAAGAGAAAAGATCGGCATTCAAGACAAAGGATACAAAAGACACATGTGTACTTTCACTGATGCTGGCCCAAAAGCCTAGCCAAATACGGGCATGATATCCCCATCCCAGTGCGCTACGAAAAAATCAAACAATATTCACAGTATATAATAACATCACAGCAGTTTGTCTGATAATGCAAGTGGGGCAGAAAAGATGCTGAGGAACCAGGTCCAATCAGATGTTGGTGGCAGGTATTGTCGGTGGTACGACGGTAACATCGCTGCCCCAGGGCTGCGCGTTCGGGAAGTCCCCCTCGATTACAACAGGCGACCAGCTGGAGTCATCAAATGCAACTTGCTGCCAGCCGGCAGGGATATCCTGCTTGGTGGACACCCAGGTCGCGGTCGCTGGCGCCTCCGTGTTCACGAAAGAGCCCGCGATGCATCCTGTCGGCCCAGTCGGCTGGAAGTTGATCTCCGATCCCATCATGAACCCGGCCGTGCCGGCGTCGTTGTGGACGAGCACAGCGAACACGATCACAGGTGGCGCTGAGACGAAATTGATGGTCCATGTGTCCGCAGTCTTGAACCCGCTTCCAGAGCCAACCGCAACATTGTTGACCCACAGCTGGTAACTGCTGTCGGCGGTGATGATGATGGTTGCCGACATGGGGATCTGGCCCGGTTGAGGGACAAATCTGCGGCGGAAGGCGCGTGAGCCGGCGGGTATGTTACCACTCGCAGGGATCGCGTCTGTCCATATCCAGCCACCCCTATCGAATGTGGCGATACTAGTGGACGTGGCGTTGGGAATGTTCACTTCGTCCACGGCGCGTCGTTGATTACACCCATCTTCGCCGCCGCGGGCCAGCTGAGGTCGTTGAAGGTCGGCTGCTCGAACCCGACGTCCGGTGTCTGCTTCGCAACCCAGGTCGTATCGCTGAATAGGAATTGGGTGGTGCCATCGGAATAGGTGAGCAGGATGGTCGCGATCATCGCAGCCTGGTCCGCTGACGTGACACCGGTGAATGTGGCTTGGACGGCGAACACATTGAAGAAGGGCGCAAGGCTGACGCAGTAACGGCTTGCGTAACGGGGGCGAATATTATCACCCCCAGTTAGCGCGCCATTAACGTAGAGCTCCATCGTGTCGAACGCAGTTATGATGATCTCTGCCGCGACGAGGGCCTTCCCGAAGGGAGTCTGAAAGTCCTTGCGGAGACCGACGGGTGCGCCTAACGTGTAGGGCGCACCAGTCCAAATCCACTGGGATGATGAAAAGCCGAGCTGAGCCTGAGCGCGAGCCGTCACGTGAATGTCATTCGCATTGTTTCCTATGGTAAGAGTGAATGATCTATCAAATGTGAAGCCCCCGGAACGCACTGGAAGCAGGGGAGCAAAGAGACAGCGGAACGAGAAGCAAAGACAAAAGGAGGCGCAGAACTGCGGCAAACGGTCAATTTCATCTTTCCCTGGTGAGGAAGGTTCCTATCTCACCAAGACGAGCCATTGCGATGGTCTATGGACCCATCTGAACAGAGCAGCTTTTATGGCAGAGCTGGTGAAGACAAATAAATCTGTCCTAGGTCTCCGGATGCATCGTCGGTAGCAGGAGATCGGATTCAGAGCGAGGGATTCAGAGGAATGCTTCGAGATCGCGAAACCCAAGGAAATTCTTTCCCGCCATCCAGGCACCACGAAGCGAACCTCTTGATCGTTAAGTTGGCCTTCCCTTATCTGGGTGTTGTTCTGGGTTTATCACCGGATTCATGCGGCGCCGGTGACATACCGAATGGCGCCGAATGCCATGCAGCCTTCCAACATCTACAAAAATATAAGCGAAAGTGGCACAAGAAAAAATAAGAGCGACCGCACAATTGAATCATACCATGCATGCATCAGTCCAGCCGTCCAAGCGCCAAGGATGCTTTCAGGACGGATTGGTCCAGTAATCCGCGAAGAGCGGCATTCCGAAGAATATCGGACATTCACTTCGTCCGTGGATGCAGGGTGAACGATACATCTGAAAACAGATTGTTGATTCCAGGCGGAACGGAGAGCAAGTGCACAAGGTAAGAGGAGCCAAGACCCAAGAAGTGCCGAATCCCGATCTTGGGTCTGACTCTGTCCTCCTTATCTCCCATGTCTAATGGGGTCTGCCTCGGTACTGTACATGACCTAAGCTTGGGATCTGCAATGATTGAAGCTGGGAAGCCTTCAGCGCGTCGTGGTGGAAGGAGCAAGGAAGGAGCGCAGCAGGTAATGTTATGATCCACATCATTCATCATCGGAATGGTGATCCGTGTGCACAGCCTTTGCCTCCGTCCCCCAGTACACCCCTAGTGTCCCACGACCTCCAGCGCAGTCTATCGTCTGCGTCGCGTCTCGGCCCTCAATTTCCTTCGTGTTCATCTTGAATTTCTCACCAAATGGGCGCCCATGGCTATTTTACATCCCAGATACGTTGAGGGTGCCAGATAACGGCGCGATGTCAACCCAAAGGAGTTAGCTCTGATGGGAGTTGTATTAATCCACTACGCACCGCGAGTATAATAAATCTCCCTCCGAGCAGTCAGTGCTGGCACATGGCTATGGACGGTGGCGTCGGAGATGAAGTTGATTGATGCGATTGAAATTTGAAGGACAGCCTGAAAGCGTGGGTTGTGGGGCGCGTATTGAAGAACCCGCTCCGCGCGGATGCACAGGTATGTGCATCCTGTCAGGATGAATTGAGATGGCCGTCGTCGCCACAGATTGACGTGGAACTCGGAACTGAGCGTCGACCACACGTTGCAAGGTCCTTTGACAGGGAACCAAAAAAAATGGTCGCTACAATATACGGTCCAACCCGGAGTCGAACCAGGTTATCTGCTTAGACTCAGGCGACTGAACAATTAAGGGCAGATGCATACCGCATGCTACTGGGCCTCTGTTTGGTGTGGATCTTGAAAGATTATGTAGCTCTGCAGTTGCTCGGCCAATGTAACTAATGAGCCGTGCATGGAGAAATAATCAATCCACCTGTTCAAGTTCTGCCTCCAAATGTGTACTAGGTACTGGGTCACCTTGGCACTTTTAGCCTTGTGCACACGCATAAAATGGGTTGGATACAGATGTGTGGGCACTGGAAGTAAGGTATGGATCCTATGAGTGAGCTGATATTTTCTTTCGCCGATTCAGGCGATGACTTACCGAATCTTTCTTCTTGCGATTTCCCTCAAATGGCAAAAATGGGCTAGTGGGCCACCACCTTAAGTAAATCGCGCTCGTTTGCACTCGTGCTGGCCACCTCAATGTATCCCGAATCAACAAAAATAAATGAGCCCACCATTATATACACCCAAAATGTGAATCGGAGGTATGAGGATGGTAAGTAATTCCCTTCAAGCCAAGGAGGATGGGTGAAATCGGGATTTGGATTGAATGGCGCGCTCCATGAAGCACAGAGCGGTTACTGGAAAAAAAGGTACATGGCCATATGCTACCAGGCCTTCCTACCTTCTGCGAGCCCCTCATTATGCGCGATTAACACATTCTCTTCATCAATGCATAGTGTTGCATTTCGATACAGTTCGAGCTATTTGTTGCAGGGCGTTGATATCAATATTCGGGGTAGTCACGTATGATGATGTGAGTGAGTGAGCCCAAGCATCAGAATGATATCAAGTCTGAGACCGGAGCCTAGAACCACGGGCGGCCAGCGAAGAGTGCACTGGAAAAAAAGACACACCACCGATTCGAATGCATTAGAAATCAAGGTCCTCCCAACTGATTGTTTGAAGATGCATACCGGGCCACTGGTTGGTCTCTGTGTCCTGGAAGACTATGCTAACACTCGATGGGTTCACATGACGAGGTGCGTTCCCTCTACGTGGCGGCGCAGAGCGCAGGAATGCCGGTAGCATCGGTATGCATGAATCTTCACTTTGGTCTGCACAAGAGAGTGGAAGAACAAACGGGTTTCCATTCTTGTGCGAACCCATATTGAACTCCTTGAGTGAATGTTCCTTAGCGCAGCACCCGGGCCCTGTAACCTCTAACCGGGTCAGGAGAAATTGACGCGGGCTGGCGCGCACTGATGCGGCATTGACGCAGCATCCCGATGTTTGATTAAATTTGTTACTTTACATCCACAGCAACTCAAATGAGTGTACTGAGGACTCCTTTCCGGTATTTGAGAGGGATGCAATGTTTTATAGGGAATCCTGGGCGCAAACTGACATTTTCAATATGAGCAGTTCATCGTTTCAGGTATTTGTGGCACAAGACTATATCGTAAAATGGTTATGCATTTGTGGGAACCAGAAGAAGCCACCTACAGCTTATTTGAAGCCATTTAAACCGCACTGACGCCGATGCCGCGTCAGTGCGCGCCGATGCCGCGTCAATGCCGCGTGAGTTATGCGCGGCACGCCGATGCTGCGTACCTGGCATCAGTGGAACTGTATGTGTTTTACAGGGTAGTGAGTATCCTCCAGAAATTCCGTGTCTCTCCTGTGACTCTGTCGTACGTCCTTAGAAAACTCGGCTGCAGAAGCCAACCATGAATTGACATGACGTCGCTTACAACTAGGATTGAACGGTGGGAAGTTGAAGCTACTGCCACGTTTGCGAGCACATCTACTCCGGGTCCATGAGTGTTGATTTCCGGGGCAGCACATTCACCATTGAATAAATTTTCTAGCTACACAACTTGATCCAGAAGAGCTTCGCTGTGGCCTATATATCTCACATGCCCGATAGGCAGACCTTGATACCTCATTCATCTGTAGCCCCCATTGTAGAGGTTACTACAGTTCCATGACGATTCAGTTTGTTGTAAAAATATGAAGGGGGAAAGATATATTCACTGCAACCTACACTACAGTATTTATACTCCTAAGAACAATAGATAAATAGGACAACAGTAACCTGGAAAATGCTGAGTTTGAAGTCTCCGATTCAATGAACAATGAGTGGCACATTAACCTAGAGTCCAGCTCTATGGTAACGTGCTTGACACGTCAGTTACATGTGTCCTCCACGTCGACCTCCTACGTGGCTCCGACGGTCTCACACGTCGTATTACACCTACAATTCCAACACAATTCAACGAAAGGGCTATTCTCTCCCATTTCGTAGGTTCTGGCTTCAATATTCGTTGTATTGTATACATCAACGATGATTTATGCAAGGAAACAGTTGTACTGACAAAATTTTGGATTAGGCTTTTTTGCGTCAGAACGATGGAATATAATAGATAGGTTGCGCAGCAGCCACCGAGCCACGTGGTGGCTGATTTGCTGTGCGCAAATGGTGGCCGGTGGCTCGAATGGCTAAATTCATGACACATTTCATTTGATTCAATTGAGTCATTTTGGGATCCAGCTGGGCATCCGCAAGCACATAGTCACTCAACGCCTCTAACTGGCTGAGGAAAGGGGAAGATATTCTCATTTGAGCGGAAATTACGCTGGGAGAGCGTTCAGAGTGGTTGCCGAGGCAGAAATGCATGGCTACGTTTATTACTCCACCTTTCAGAGTCATTCACTACCTGTGGTTCAAAAATCTACTGAGCCACCACCCACCATTTGCGCACAGCAAATCAGCCACCACGTGGCTCGGTGGCTGCTGCGCAACCTGTCTAATAAAGCAGAATTCGGGGAAGAAATCAAAAAGCTTCCAATTGAACGAGTGATGGCCTATCCCCAATTTGAATGAGGTCTCTGCAGCAAGCTCGAACCTCAATGTTTATGAAGTGCAGATGCATGCCACGGGGGCTTTTCAATGATATCTACCTACCTACCTACCTACCTACCTACACCCAGTGAATCCTGGAAGAATAGGTAGTGTTCTTCAGCCAATAAAGCGGCTTACGGCGGAGAATAATATTAATTAATCGACATCCACCCCTTCCGCTGCAACCGCTGCCCGGACCACATCTTACAACCGATTCTGAGGAGGTATCCACACCCAGAGCTCGGCATATCTGTAAAAACTAGAGAAAAGAAAATTCTTCGTTGTGTCCATGGCCCAGCCAAGAGTCGAACCGGGTTTCTCTGCTTATATCGCAAGCTGTGTGCCTCGATGGGTACCGCATGCTACTGGGGCTTCCCGCGTTCTGTGGGCCCATCGTTATGCGAGATCTCCTCTATCTTCATCAAAGGAGAATATTCGGATTCAGTACAGTTCCAGTTCCAATTATTTGGCTGTAGGCATTCATATTAATTCGGGTAGCCGGACTCGGACACGCGGAACAATAAGTTTGAGAGCAGAAGCCTAGACTGCTGATTCGAGGGCAGCGTAACGGTATCTATGCCCAGCCCTCAGAACCTGAGGATCAAAAAAAGCTGAATTCGCCAAAGAAAAAAAAAGTGCATTCGCCGATATCTAGGGCCCGGCCCAGAGTCGAACCGGGGTCTGCTAATACATTGAAATAATCAATTGCGGATGCAAATCGCATGCTACGGGGCCTTCCCTACACTCTGTGGACCCTGGAAGAATACGTAGTGTTCTTCAAGCAATGCAGCGTGCCTGGACAGATAATTAATCTCCATCCACGCCTTCCACTGCCAGCAGCACACACTGGAATCAGGAAATCTTATTTATTGGTATCCACACCCAGCGCTCAGTGTGTGAATCGAGAAAAGTAGATTCAGGAAGGAAAAAAAGTCGCTATTCCACCAAATTATGGCCCAGCCCGGAGTCGAACCGGAGTTGTCTGCTTATACTTCGGTTTTACGGCCTCAACAATGGCAGATGCATACCGCATGCTACCGGGGCTGTCAGTGCTTTGTGGACTTGGGTGTTTCACTGTCAGGAGAGGGAACTTTGAAGTCTGTGGAATCACAATAGCAACCCTGTGCTAATGGAATAATTCTGATCCAGCCCGGGATGTTCTAGTCAGGAAGAAAGTTCATCAAGCAACCGCAGATATAGAAAATTCCCCGACGGATGAGCGCGGTCAAGAAGTCTCGTATAAAGAAGGAGAAAAAAAGGATTGAACAAATATTAACGGCCCAGCCCGGAGTCGAACGGCCCCTGGGTCTTCTGCTTACGTACCGAACGCCTCCTACATCGACGGCAGATGCATGCCGATGCTGCTGGGCCTTTCTGTGCTTGTCGGTCTGGACTTCAGGAGAGAGAGATAAAAGTCAACTTCCAATTATCTGGAATCTGGAATCACAGTAGCAAGTTGAACTAGCAACTCTGCGCTAATCGAAGAATTCTGATTCAGCCCAGAATGCTGCAGTCAGGCAGCAAGTTAGCAACCGCGGGAATAAAAATCCCCCGAAGGATGAGCGCGGTATCAAAGAAGCCTAGTGAAGAAAAGACAGAAAAAAAGTCCGGCCAGCAATAATGCCCCAGCCCGAATCGAACAGGGTCTATGCGGCAAGTGCAAAGCTTGACAATCATAGAGTGCAGATGCATACCATATGCTATCGCGCATTTCTGTGCTCTGTTGATATGAATACTTTAAGAACGGAAACTTGTCTGTTGATCCGGCGAGCGGATGAGGCATCCTTCAGTCGATGAACCAGGCGTATAATTAATATATGTTCCAATCAATGATCAAAAAGCAACCGCTCCCCGAGAGGAGATGTGACGAGAGAGGAGTGCGGCAGCAAAGAAGCCTCGTACAACATAAAAGAAAATGGATACTCAAAAAAAAAAAAAGTATAGCCAAGACCACGGCCCAGCCCGGGGTCTCTGCAGACTATTCCGGATCTCCCTTCAGTCCGCAAGTCGCCAATTTCTGAAGTTGAGCTTGAAAATCTGAGTGATGTGGGCTGGATCTAACTCTTGAAAGTCGCTACTGCCCTCCAGTTTCTTGGTTCTTATGAAGATTTCTCCCCTTGCGAACAGTGGTTGATTCGTTTGCAATGCATGCATTTCCCTTCGCCTTCCTCGTACAAACAATCCTGAAAATTGATCAATTGAGCTGTCGCAACCTGCGAGGAAGAAACGATTGCATTGAAACCTTTTGATTGGGCAATGGGTGTAACAATCACCTTTGTGTAGACACTCGGATTGATTTTGGTTACCTTGCGGCCAGAAAATGGCATAAACATGCTCAACCAAGCGTTCGGAAGATTCCTGGAGTTCAGAGATACAACCAGTGCTACATGTAAATTCTAATCTATCGCGTAAATTAAGCCACTGCTTGTCTCGAGTTGAATCTTTCTCGAGACTCGGTACTGGAGATAGAACCTACGGGACGGCCACATTTCTGACCTTTTCGATCTCCTCTGTATTTAAATGGTTTTCGACGAGTTACTCGTGGGTACTGCTATTCCCCGATACGTCAGTGGTGGCCGTAGTGAGGGGAGCGCAGGACGTGGTCCCTGGCACGATGACCCCGGCCAAGGCGAAAGCTGCCCAACGCGCACTGGGGTCTTCAACGGTTCGGCCAGATAATTCCCAGGTACGTACGGCCCACTGACACATGCCAGTCAAACGTGTACTTCACACACCATGAACACAAAAACAAAACATACCTCCCATCGCCAAGAAAGGCAGCAAATCAAACTGGTTCGGCACCTCGTTCGCGCCAAATGAAATGAGCTCGGGGAAGACAAAGTCAAATATGGGCTGGATGAATTGGCCAGCGATGAGCCCTTTGGGGCCGGCGCTTGTCCCAGTGCTGTAGCGGAAGCCGACTTCACGGGTTGGGGGCGATGTGTCAATCGCCGTTCCTCCTCCTCCTCCTCCTCCTCCTCCATCACCTCCCCCTTTCCCTCCCCCTCCTCCACCCCCACCGCCTTTCCGTTCTTCAAGGTCTCTTCGCCGCGCACCTCCTCCCCCGCTCGTGCGGAAGGTAGTGCGGCCGATCGGCGCAGCGCCGGCGGGCTCCGCAAGAAGGAGATCGCGCTCAGTTTCCACTCCAGTGCACGGATCCACGTCAATTGCGTACCATTGGAGGAGAGTCGAGGAATCTGAAGACGCAGGTGAGGACATTAAACCATACACCATTCGCACATACCTGTCACAAATGCCGTTGCCCGCGTCTGCAGTTATTCAACATTATGCAGATTGCGCGAAGATTAAGATTATACACGTACCTCTCCAGCCTCGAGAGTCGCATCGGCAACCTGAATCGCATATGTCGCCGTCGCAGGCGAAACATACGCGGGCTTCGTTCCCGGGGCAGTATAAATACCCAGGTTCGCCGTCAGCGAATATATCGCGAGGAGGCCACCGGGAACCTTAGTGCCGATGAAGGTGATGTAGTCTCCTACTACGAGCGGAGCCATGAGACGGGCGTCGGGTTGGCCAGGGGCAATTGTGGCCGGATTTCCGAAGGTGCTAGATAGATAGAATAAACGCTTTGAGTGTGTGACGGTATGGTGGTATGGGGCACTCACAATGAGGTGAGGTAAAATCCATTGCCGTCCACCGGTCTGTTTGTCAATGGGCAGTCGGCGTCGGTGGTGTTTCGAGGAATGCAAAGGGGGAACCCCTGTATGTGCCAAACACAAACATCAGCTACAAGATCAGCGAATAAGTAAGGCTTGGCGATGCGCACCGTGCTCGCAGTAACGGATGGGTTCTTTGCATCAACCGTCCATAAGGGATATTCTGTATAAGCGCGTCCATATTGCCCGAGTGGGTCATTGAGAACGGCTTCAATTTGGTTGTTGATAAAGAAGTGGCCGGTGGTATAGTTGATTTCCGTGATGAATCCCTGCAGAAGTTGTTCGGACTCTTGGGCAATATATATGAGGCCTGATTAAAAAAGATCCCGAGTGAGTGAAATTCCTTTTTGAGCAGACATCACTATTACCGGCGATGGGCTGGCCTGAACGATGTTGCCGAAAACCTGATTCGCGCCGTGAGTGATTGTTTCGAGAGAAAGAATGATAACTGACAGTTGCTTCCCATGATACGGAGCCGAGTAGCGGTAGATTCGGCGTTTCATTATCGAACAACTCTGGCCATGCCACGGTGATGGATGGGAGAGTGACGAGGAGATTCTATGGTGCGCACTGAGTTTACGGAAGAAAATCTGGCGAGCCATGGATTACTCACTTTGGGAACGGTAATGACCATCCCGTTGACGGTGATTGTTCCGCCATCCAGTGGACCCTCGTTGTCATTGCAAGTCATACTGTCCCCAATGAGCGAGATGTGAATTGTACTGGATGGGCTTACTGAGAGATGGTACCAAAAAGGTTAAAGGGACTAGGATCGTAGGGGCGAGTGGTGCTGGTGGGACTCTGAGCGTAGACGACGAGGGAAACAAAGAGTAGAGACAGCATGGCCCATAAGAGGCGTCCGGGGGGCAAAACATAGTGAATATCTGGTGAAACGTGGAACGGAAGTCAGGGTGCAAGTCCTTTTATACCGTTCGCCACTGTTCGCTAGATGACAGGTGAAACACCATTTAGATGCCGAGAGCTCCTTATTCAACGGAGTAATATACCCGCGGTGGAAAGCTCGTTGGCGGCCACTGGCAGATATCAAGGAGTATCAAGGGGTGTTGTTAGGTGATGCTTCCCAGGGGATGCCAAGATAAGATAACGTCTGACAGCGATCTCCACCAGTCCGCAACCCTCTGTGGAAAGTAAAAGAACTTAGTCCGAGTACTCGGAGGTAGTGCCCGAAGCACCTACATGTATTAGTACTCTGAGGTACTCCAGTGTAGTACCTTTTGGCCGAATACACACCTCATTGGAGTACCCGAGGCACTACATCTTCGTACTACCAGGTACTACCTCTGAGTGCTTACACTGGAGCGTCACAGCACTACTACCTAGTCCTTACAAGCACAGACTACTAATACATGAAGCTAGTCATCAAGAGACTAAATCGAGCTGACCAGTACAAAACCTGTAATTAATTCCCAGATCAACCGACAACGCGGCCAAATGAAGAGGGTTTACTCACTAATTGCTGGCGGGATACGGAGCCCAAGGCTAAGACATAATTAGTTAGGTACGCAGAAAAATCACACTGCCCAATGCCTTACCATTCCAACTCACGAACGGTCAAGCCTCGTCCATTCTGGAAACCCCGATCGACACTAAATTACGAACAGCGAAGAAGAATATGCACAAGGGGAAGGGTAAGAGACATTGGTATCGTCTGTGCAGGCCTCGTTAGAGTGAAAAAGCTGCGTCGGACTGCAAGAGCATGATAGCCTACTCTCTCGGTTTGTCTGGGATATACAGCGGATGGAAGAAAGGGAGGGCGTGGACCGGAAAGCTAATAGGAAGGGATCTTATGTGATGTCGTGGACCAGGTGCGTCGACGGCGCGGAATGATCACCCTCATCGTTCATGGCAGGGAATACAGTAGAACTGCTCATATGGAATACCATCGGCACAGGGCCCGAAGCTATTCCATATGACGGTTATTCCACAGCAGATGAAATCAATAAAAAATTATTTTGTTTTGAAACCTATAGCACCACTGTTTAGTTGAGGAACAATGAGGATTTTGTTTAAATTATCATGTTATCAACTTCCTGCACCCTGTCAGCACAGAATTCATGCACATGCATCCCTTTAGTGGTTTTAATGGCATCATGATGAGAAAAGATAGCAATAAATCAATTATTTGGACACAATGGGTCTATATAATAGTTGAAACAGCAATTTCACCATGTAAGAGATTCTCCAAAACGGCAAGTTGGCTCAAAATTACCATTTCGGCCACCCGCACAATGGAATATCAGCCTAAACCAAGGCTCCAAGGCTATTCCGTATTCCAGATGACGGTGGGTGGAATATTCCCCTATCCCAACGTGGGATATGCTTAAAAGTGATTCCATATGACGGTTATTCCATATGATATTATTCCACATGAGCAATCCAACTGTAGATGAGTTCTGTAACTTGTCTGTAACGGAAAGTTAGTACATGTAAATTTATTTGGGTATAACACCCACCGATTGCGTTATTGACCCAGGAAGTGAAAAGTGAAGGACGAAGGATCTGGAATAACGCAGCGTCAGTAAATCATCAAAGCAATCCAAGGCGTTTGAACACTCACCAGTTACAAATCAACCGAGAGCAAAGAACGATGGATATTGGAATGAACGCAACATCAATAAATCATCAATGTAATGCGAAAAGAAGATCGGCCTCACCGTGCCGGTAGGTTGAAGCGCGCTCAAACTGTTGAGCGCTGGCAGACATGGGATTATTCAATCATTGCTGAGGATCCTCCCTGAGTACTCACTTGTTTTCGAACGTCGATTCTTTCAGCTGGTAGTCAATTTTGAAATTGCGACCGGGGGGAAATTAGCCGAGGGCGCAAAAAGACAGTTTAGAAGACATGCCGTTACGCAGCGCATAACACCTCGAGCTGTTCGGAACCGAACGGGAGAGAGACGAAGAAGATACATCACTCGCCCCTCCATGGAGTAATTTAGTGAAGACACCCGCCGCTCGTGGATTCGTTACGCGCTAGGGGATTGCCTATGTTGGTTACAGAGGCAACTGAGAATGATTCAGATGGAGACGCACCGTGCAAAGGACCGAAGTGATACGAGCAGAAGATGATGGGGTGAGAATGAGAGAAAGAGGGTGACGGAGATCTTTCCTTTTCAGCGGAAATTGAGCGCTGATCGGCGAGGTTCAAAATAAACTGCGGAGCGGCCAGTGCCGTGGACCAAAGCTGAATTAATTAATTAAACGTTTTTGAACGAAATGCTTCGCGATTCTTTGTAAATGTTTGTACTCTTCTCCATTTATCTGATATCCTTTCGTCTTGCTCTGGTTTCGTGCTCCATTTTCTTTTCTTTTGCACGGAGCTGCCTCGATCCATCCCCATTGAGATCCTCAGCTGACCTCGGGTTCATGTTAGGCAGACATTGCCGCAGTAGTCGAGGTCCGTGCAATAAATTTCAACAACAGCACAAACCCACAATCACCCACTTCGGTTGACAAGAACAGCCTGACATCAATCGGTTCGTCCCACAGCCACTGTCTCCTGAAACTCGGCATGCCTTCATGCAGCAGCAACTTTATTGTTTCTCTTCTGTGTGTTTGGGCCGGCAAACCTATCGTGTTCAATTTACGGTTCTTCAAGAGCTGGTTCATTATGGCATCTCTTTAGGCTTGAGTTCAAACCACAGGCCCTGCCGCTGATGTATTTGTGTTCCTTGGTATTTTGAGTTTTGTTGAACTTTCTACAGTTTGTCTCGAGAGCCTAGCAATTTTAACGCAATTAAAATTTGATATTCGTCATCCATTATGATGGTAGTTGTACACGTCAACTCGATGACTGCCAGAGCGAAGCGGCGGCTCATCTTGTTCCGATGTACTGATTAGCTGGAGAACCCCGAAAACGAAACAGGAAATTGCACGTTCATACGGGAAGCCCGGCAGACAGTGGGAAAATGGAAGGTTGCAAACAGGTGCACGAGGCATCTGCTTAATACATGAGTACGTCAGCTGAAATGCTCAAGAGATGAACGGATTCTGATGTTTATCAGTTGGGGAGCAAGAAGTAACTCTGTGGTCTACCTCGAATGGGCATGGACAATGTGGTTCACACTGCGGAGAGACGAAAAGGTGCTTTACCATCCACACCAGTCGCAGACGGGGCCGTGATACGGCAGGTGGAGTTGGTACAAAGCTAATATGATTTGGGTGCGAAGAACATCTGAAAATAGGTATGTAAGAATAAAATCTGAATTGAGCGTAGTGGTTGGGATCTCCTTAATACATGTGGTATTCAATTCCATTCTGGAGTTGACAGCTTTTACGACATTAAATGCTGTTAAACTAGATCGTTGTCATTCGTGTCGGAACATGCGTCCAGTCCCACACGCTACCCCGGCCGTAATTACGCCGATGAAGCGTTCCAGGGTGCGAGGGCTCGCGACAGATAGGGAGGGATGTTCTTTGGCATAACAGTGTGGTTTAATCGTGAGTTCTCTTTTTTCGTAGCAGGAGGGGAGACCTGAGCTTCTCCTAGCTTCTCTGACCGCAGCTCTGCT